>APFE030659880.1:52318-123757 GCA_000404065.3 Pinus taeda
CATTTTTTTTTTATACCACAGCCGCTCCTAACAATTATTCCTATGGCTCTCAATTGTTGTGTAGGTCTATAAAGCTAATAGACTTTGAAATATCTACTTCATTTGCACCCTTGATTGGCAATCCAAAAACTTTGAGTGTCCCCATCACATCTAATGAAAACACTCCATCCTCATCAGACCCACAACCTTCATCAAAAAGACACTGCCCTCTTCCAACTACTCCAACTCCGTGTGTTTTGCCAGTTCAAATTCCCATCAAATCATTAAACCCTTACCACTCAAATTGGTGCATAAAAGGATACGTCCAAAGGAAAACATCTCTTTGGAAATTTCAGAATCAATATGGACCCGGTAGAGTGTTTGGTTTCGACCTCTTTGATGCAGAGGGTGGAGAAATACATATTACATGTTTCAACACTGTCGCAGATAGTTTTTTCGACAAAATCCAAAATGGAAATGTCTACATTGTCTCTAAAGGGAATGTGAAAATGGCTAATAAGCAATACAACCACTTGAACAATGATTGGGAAATTTTGTTGAATGCAACATCTACCATAGAACATGTTGCTGGTGAAAAAAAACATAATCCAACGATGCAATTCAATATAAAATCAATTAATGATATCAAAACAACAACCGTCAACTCCATTGTTGATGTTCTCGGTGTTGTCACGGACATTTCTGGTGTGTGCACCATACGTAGAAAAGATGGCTCTGAAGTCAATAAACAAACAATACAGCTTCGCAACATGTCAGAGTATAGCATAGATGCAATCTTTTGGGGAGATAATTTTAATGCCGTGTCACAAGAAATCTCCTCCCTATGTGCTACGGGAAATAACCCCATCATTGCAATCAAATCTGCACGCGTTGGAGAATTTAATGGAAAAAATATCGGCACTACAGCAAGAACCATTATTCTTGTAGATCCTGACATTGAAGAGGCTCATGCGCTAAAGTCGTGGTTTAAAAAAGAAGGTTCGATTGCAGCTTCTACATCTTTGACAACAAGATCTCCTTTCGGCCACCAACAAAAAAAAATAACAATTTCTGACATTTACAATATGGATTCCTTTGAGAAACCAACTTTCTTCCAATTAAAGGGCACAATAACAAAAATTGGGATGGATAGTTTTTACTACATTTCTTGCCCGTCTCTCGTTGGCGGGAAAAAATGCATGAAAAAACTTATTCCACAAAATACAGGGTTGTGGTTCTGTCCAAAATGCAATGCTGAAGTACGCGACTGTGATTACAGATAATTATTCAAAATCGACATACAAGATCACACTGGTGAATTGGCTTCAACTGTTGCTTTCGAAGATGCGGGCTCTACAATTCTAGGAAATAATGCCAAAGACTTCTATTTATTATCTTCAGATCCAGAACTTATCAAGGAAATTGTCTCTAGGGCTCTATGGACAGATCATATCTTCACATTGTCGGTGAAGACAAAAACTTTTAAAGAGGTTCCACGCTTGAAATGCGTTATCATAAAAGAAGAAAAGCTGCATTTCACGGCAGAATGCAACAACATCCTTCGAGAAATTCAGAACATCTCGCCATTGTAGATAAATATTTCAAAATGTATTCCTTGCTTTTTAGCAATTCCTATTGTCCAATTTTATAAATACAACTTTACAAGATATACTGTTGCATGCCTTCTTATGGAATTTTCTTATATACCATTGAAATGAGTATTGTTCTCCATTGTACCTAGCATTATGTGAGTAGACAAATTCACATTTTTTTCCCTTTCATCAGATTTACACATGAAACTACCTACATGTTTATAGAAAAAATACTAATATGTTGTTTCAAAAACATTACTCAAATAAAAAATTTCGCATGGAACTATTCAGAGCTTGGATTTTTTTCCCTTCTTTTGCTTTCTATTGCGTTTTTTACCGTTCTTTCGCTTTCCTGCAATCACATGGTTGTTGTCTCCAAATAACATTCTTCTTTTCCCCTCTCTTGCTTATAGGTACCATAAATTTTGCGAATGGCTTCTTGTTCTAATAATGAACGTGCTCGAAGATACTATGCAACAAATAAAGAACGAATAAATGCACGGCATTGTGAGCTATACCAAACAAGAAAAGGCACCAGGGAATGTCAAAAAAACAAAAAACAGAAGGAAAACCAACCTTCCTCATCTGCAATGACCCACCCTAAAAACGATCCTCCCTTGCAATTATCGGACTCTTTATCTTCTCAGCAAACCTCTCAAGCAAATACATCCATTGCTCATTGCCCTGACCCCTCCTTCACACATGGTTTCAAGAACGCTTATACTAATCAAGCACATCGATATTTTCGTACAAAGATTGATAAAATTCCACCTAAATTCCCATGCTCCATTTGTCTTGAATCATATTCGGGAATACATATCCACAATTCCAACCACATGTATTGCTGCTCCAGATGCGTCCCTGAAACAAAGGGTCATCGCTTCTCATTATCAAACAACACGGACCCTGGTCCTCAACCAGCTACCCTTGCATCTCTTTCACAGATAGAAGAAATGCTCATTGCTAGGGTTAACCCTATACTTCAAGTAACACATGCACATGGTGGGCAGTATAAATATAGTGGCCACACAATTTGTTTTCCTAAAGACATTACAAAAATCGCAAACATGTTGCCACGACGTGTTGAACACTTGGAAATCCTCATTGTCACGCGTCATAGTAATGACCATAAGGCTTATGATTTCGTTGTCAGTAGGCATCGCATTCTTGCTGCATTAGAATACAAACTGGAAAACGACCCATACTATAAGAATGTTCATATTGATACCAATGCACTTGCATCCTTACCAGCAATCCCCACCGATGTCTCCTCCTCCCTTCACCATTCCAATACTACAGAAATCGCTGACCCCCTTCCACTTGAACCCCCCCATGAGCTCACCGAAGATTTCACAGACCCATCCGTAGACCAATCATCATCATTCGTCCCCATCATACCTAATACAAATATAGAAATCCAAGAAATCCGCCATTATTTGCATGCTTACAACCACCAATCTGATACTGTAATTGAGTGGCCAACAATTGGTTTATCTCCAGTCAACGAATACAACATAGAAGGTCTACTCTCTATGGCTTTCCCTGCCCTTTTCCCAACAGGAGCTGCAATGCCGAATCAGCCAATAATGAAAGCAGTGCAATTACATGAATATGCACTCCATCTCATACGTTACTACGATAACAGATTTGGAAAACACCCACGCTTTCATTATTACATATATAATCTCATGATGCGGCATCGCAGTCAAGAAACAACATCGTTTTTTGTGAAAAAGAACATCACAGATAACTTTCCAGTATCTATTCAGGATCTAAGCCTCCGCTTAGAGCAATTTCCAGATGAGCAGTTGGCAGAGCAAGTCATGCGCTTCGGTAGCTCTTTATGTGGAACAAGGTCATTTTGGAACAAAGCTAAAAACGAACTAACGGACATGATATCTCAGCTCGGCTGCCCGACGTTCTTCTTCACATTGAGTGCAGATGATACAAAATGGCCTGATCTTCATGCAATCATGCCCGGATGTCTTCCTTCTGATATTGCAAAACAACAAAAGTGGAGAAATGAAAACATTGTATCTTACCCACATTTAACATCATTGTATATGCACCATAGATTCACAGCATTTCGTGAGATTATCTTAGAGAAACACTTGAATACAAAAGATTACTGGTACAGGTATGCATTCTACCGCATTTTTTTTTCCCTCCAAGAACTCTAAACAACATTCCTCTCCTATTGCAAAATTAACTTACAAAAACGCATTCTTGATTGGTATGAATGGCAACATAGGGGGTCTGTGCACATCCATGGTTTCCTTTGGATCGAAAATGCACCTGATATGGAGAGCCTCAATTGGGAAGACACAGAAGCAGTAGATATTGCAAGGCAGTTCTTCGACAAATATATTTCCGCTTGGAACCCTCGTGCTCCTTCAACTTCGAACCAACCAAATGCTTGGCCAGACCCCAAAGACCCTTGTCTATTGTCCACACAGCAGATATTTAGTACCAATCCTTCCAGTGACTATGAAAAACTCGTCAACTGTGTTAAACGTCACACAAATTGCTCGGAAAGCACGTGCCTAAGAAAAAAAGGGTCCTCACTCCAATGTCGTTATAAAGCATTGTGGGAATTACATCTAAAATCGGCCTTATTCATTGACTCCAGTGGCCAAAAAACATACACCCCTGCTCACAATGATGACCAACTCAATAGCCATAACCCTACCATCCTATCTATTTGGTGTGCAAATGTTTACTGCCAACCAGTGCTCTCCATACATGCTGTGCAAAAATATATCACCAAATATGCATCCAAAGCAGAAAAAAATTCTGAAAGCTTCCACCAAATGCTACGTAGAATTGTCCTTGCTTTACCCACTGCTGACCCAGAAACATCCGCATTTCAAAAATTTCTTGCAGAAACCCTTGTTGATCGTGACATTGGAGCACAGGAAACCTGCCATATGCTGCAAAAATTTCCCTTAACATTATGTAGCCGGCCATTTGTTTCTTTAAATGTAAGCCAGAAAATTCTTCTGCGCCTTCCGCAAACGATCGTCGCCTCCACTACATCCCCACACATCATAGATACATATATCCAGCACCCTTCCACCCTAGAGGCTACATCACTAATAGAATTGGCAAGATCCTGGTCATATGATCCTCGTCGCAAAACAAACAAATGGAAACAAAGGCCTACAAAAGCAATTGTTCGGGTCATACCACGTTACTCCTCCATACCATCCACAACTGAACCTTGCTACGCTGACTTTTGCAGGGTTGAACTTATGCTATACAAACCTTTTCGCCATATCGTACAGGATATAGGAGATTCTGTTGCAGAATTCACCGCAAATTGGGAAACATTTCATCCATTCTACAATCCTTGGCATCAACACCGCACTCTATCTGATATTGAATTTGTCAGAGATGATACCTCAGCTATAAATGAAACTAGTGCAGCAGACACCATGGAAATAAATGAATGGGAATTACTTTCCCAATTACACCCAACAAATGAGCTTCTCATAAATGACCTTGACATGCTTGGTCTTCGTGGCTTTGATGACACCCATAACTGGAATCATACCACTATCCCGTTGGATCTACAAAATAATGCAATACAATTCATTGAGAATAGCCGCTCCATCCACCACATTCTTCAAACACATCAACATATCCTGGCGACCCTTGCTACATTATCTCTAATGCAAAGAAAAGCTCTAAATATTATTTCTACTCATTTTTCTAGTAAGGATTATTTACCCGCTCTCAAAATGATAATATAGGGCACTGCTGGTACGGGAAAATCCCTCCTCATTAATTGCATCAAAGATATGCTCATGGGCCTAGCAAGCCCAGAACCTTCGCCGATCATGCTCCTCGCCCCTACAGGGATTGCCGCCTTCAACATACAACCATCGACAATCCATTCTTCTCTGCACCTTCCTCTAAAGGATCTTACGCCCTTAGAAGGTAATGCTCTTGCAAAATTCAAAGAAGAAATCAAACATATAAGATACATACTAATCGATGAAATGAGCTTCATTGGGCCAAAGATTCTCAGCCATATTGATGAACGTCTTCGGGAAGCATTTCCCCACCAAAGAAACACCCCTTTCGGTGGTTGTTCCATAATATTGGTTGGTGATCTCGGTCAGCTGCCACCCGTCAAAGGCATTCCTCTATATGCAGGGACGAGCCATGGAAGCGCACTATGGAACACCTTCAACACAGTCATCACATTAGACATGATATTTTGTCAACAAGGCGATGACATCGCACAGGTTACTTTCAGGAACATTCTCCAGAACATTAGAGATGAAAATCCAACAATCGATGACTACAACGTACTCATGTCGCGCACAGATTCCTTTTTGTCAGAGGAAGAAATATGTTCATTCCAGGATTCCATGCATCTGTTTCCAACAAATGCTCAAACAATGGTCCATAATAAGAAAATGATGAAATATCTAAACACTCCGATTGTAAGATCCATTGTTGAAGATGACAACACATATTCCAGTGTTTCCTCTAAAGACGAGCAACTTGAGCTAATTGTATTGCTATACAATGGCGAAAATGTTATGCTAACCTCCAACCTTTGGGTTTCAGCCGGACTTGTTAATGGTTCCCTCGGAGAAACTGTAACCATCTTTTACAAAGAATCAACTGCACCACCACAAATTCCAACATTTGTTGTCGTGGATTTTCCCAAATACATTGGGCCTCCTTGGGATGAAAAAAACCCCACTCACTTACCTATTGCAGCAGAAAAAAGAAATGGACATGCACAAATTCCATTTAAGATGGCTTGGGCTTGAACCATACATAAATCTCAAGGTATGACACTTCCAAAGGCAACAATTGACATTGGAAAAACAGAACGTCAAGGTCTCACATTCACAGCTCTTTCAAGAGTCCCTTCTCTACAGGCTCTACGGATTAACCCCGCATTCAGTTTCGATCATTACAGTAAAATGAAGGACAACAAAAACATTGCTCGCAGAAAACACGCAGAAGACATTCTTCGTTCAATGCCACCTCCAGATGATCTGCTCCAACCCATGCTTTGACATCAATAAAAGGTTCCCTCCATTTAGTTGCCTAATTCTATTTCATAGCGTTCTTTTCATATCTTTCAACATCAACCAACTTTAATCAATTTTGGTGAAATGATCAATTATTAGAATGTCTTTATATTATCTATACATCTCATTCTAACCTTTTCTTTCTTTTGCAACAGGCCACATGGAATGAGAAATAGCTTACCTACACAATGACAAGTAGCCTGGCAAGCAAAAAAAAATGCAACTTCAGTTGCACATGAACCTCCAAGTGGTGTTTAGCCTGCCGTTATTCACCATTCATCTTCCACTAACAATATATGGATCCCCATAGCAAAGGTAACTTCATTTCCATTACTTCCAGCTTCATTTTAACACAACTCGCGTGCAAAGTATTACTGATACATTTCCGCAACTGGTTTACAAATTCCTAATTCTAACCAAACATACATTTCGCAGGTCCATTGCTGCTTCTTCATGTCTTCGCTTCCTCCACCATGTTTTCCTACAACTTCAAATATGGAATGACAAGCACAATCTTCTTTACGCTATTGTGTTCCTTCTCAGACCTATCTGGTTACAATTCATTGTTTGTATTTTCCATTTCAAACTTAAAAAATGATGTTTCAACATCAATTACCATTTCATGGCTTGTGTCCTCAAAACTATTTGTGTTTTTCATTTCAAACTTGAAAAAAGGATGTTACAATACACTATTTGTATTTTCCCTTTCACACTTAAAAAAGGATGTTTCAACATCAAATACCATTTTGATAATTTGAGTCCTCGCACCCATTTGTGTTTCCCATTTGAAACTTAAAAAGGGATGTTTCAAGATCAATACCATTTTGATAGTTTATACCCTCACGCCCATTTCATTGTCAATGGGTTTTAACATATTCTATTGACAAAATCAGTTGACCTTAATTAATATACTACATGTTTTCGGTATATCTTCATACTAATTTAAGTTCTGGTTTGGATAAACATTTCTTGGGTGGCCCTGTCCAAATCAATATGGTTGCCCAGTTGTTGTTCGCATTGATTCATTCATTTATCTCCACCTTTAACTCCACAATTTTTACCAGCTACAAACAAAGGCCTCTAGACAGGTTCAATGCATATTTGCAGCTACTTGCATTCCTTTTCAGCGGTTTCGGCATGCCTTCCTCAAATTAAAACTCGGCATTGACGACCCTTCCTTTCACAAAAAACTTGCTAAAGTCTATTCACGTTTCAATATTCTTACACACACTATGCCTTACGGCGTTTCCTTTGCATCCTTGGCTGCAAATGCTAATTTTAAAAAATTTGAATGGTTTTTATCTTATATTTTAATATAAGATTATGTAAAAAATTAGAATGAAATAACGCATAAAATAGTGAAAAATATACAATCAAGTAATCACATGGTAAAATATGTTATCACTACATTCATACATTCACATCCAATGGAAAAAATACCCGTTTTTGGAATACAATTGGGCTTACCATTTATTTCTTAAATCCTTTGTATGTATAAGAGCAAGATAATATAATTTACTTAGGGCTAGAACACAAATGGTTAAACTGCATGCCAAAATTATGAATGAGATATTCTTTAGAAAACACAATCCTGACGTAGAGCAAGAAATAAATAAATTATGCGAATTTGGTGATAAGTATGCGAATTTGTAGAGACATGAATTTAATTAAACAATGAAAGGAATAGTGCCTAATTTTGGGCATGATAACATTAATCATTATTTCAACATAATATTATATCAAAATATGTAACAGATTCTAGAGATCATTAACACCACATTTAACACTAGAAAACATTATTAAAGTTCAGAATTTTGAAATGTTTAAAAATAACCATGAAGGGTGCATATTTTGCCGGAGATGTTTTATAAAAAGTAAATATTGATATGTTACCATCAATACCATATATACCATTAGTTGTTATTAATGGTAAATAGAGTTTGATTTTTACTACGAAACATCTGCTTATATAAATACAAGGTTTTTTCCTATCCAAGTGCAAAAATTCTCGAGTACATCATCACCAACAAGATCAAGACAGAAACCGTTTGTCTTGTAAATAATTTATTTTACAAAAACTATCTGCCAAATGGAATACATAGCCAATATTATCATTTATATTAATAGTAGTGAAGAGATATATGTGATAGCGGAATGCTATAGCTTCTACATGAATGCTGACTATACCCATGACATCGATTATGTGAAAAAAACAAAAATCGGTTATTCTGTGAGTACTTTATCACTAGGAATATACTTGCTGGTTGACATTGAATTTGGTTCGATATTTTCATGGGTTTGTTTGAAAATTATTTTATTTGTCATTGGTGGTATTTGTTGCACATAAAATATAGGGTGCCGCACATATGGCTCTATTTTTATTCTAAACATGGAAGGAAAGGGGGACCACAATGGGATTGATGTGCACATAAAATTTGTTCTATGTAGGAAAGAGATAGAAGTTTGCGATTTTTGGTTTCTTTAGGATGTTTAAACTACAACTAAATGGTATACACTAGTGTGCACATAAAATTTATTCCATGGAGGGAAGAGATGAAGTCTGCGATTTTTGGTTTTTTGGGATGTTTAAACTTTAATTAAATGGTATACACTAGTGATGGAAGAGTGGTTAACCAGGTCAATATGAATGATTTTTATGAGGTCAAAAAGGTGGACCGATATTTCACATATTATTACAACACATTACATATGACTTAGCATTTTCATCTTAAAAAGTAAAGGTCTTTTTCTGGTGCATATACAAGTCAGGAATGAGATAATGTTAAATAATATAGAATAGAGTGCCTTTTTGAATCCATCAACATGCCGTTGTTGAAATAACCGCATCCAATAGGGACCAAAGTATGAATTTCTATAGACTATAATCATGTTCTAGATCGAGGTATGAACATATTATGTTTAAGTACTTTATTAGAAGTTCTTATATGTAGTTAATTTTTCTTTTATTACATGGTAATTTTCTTTCTAAAGATGTGGTATGTTTTTTTTTTCATTTTGTATATCACATATATGGAGTGGTTACCCAAAAAAATTAATTATGGCGTATTGACTATTAGTTGGCATGTTTTATGGAGGGAAGAAAACTAAAACTATCCTTGATTGATTGAAAAATATGGCGTATTGACTATTAGTTGGCATGTTTTATGGAGGGAAGAAAACTAAAACTATCCTTGATTGATTGAAAAACATGAATTTTTAATTAGATCAATGGTGATTATTTATGAATACTTATTCCTAGCTTCATAACTAAAATATAAAAACTTATATGTATTTTATGATTATAGACATAGTAATTTTGTATACCACTTCACCAACCTATGTTTTATAAAAAAATAAAGATATAGACCCTTTTCGAAAATAATAAGTCATTGATACACTACTTCCGACCTCATTTTATGTATAAAAATTTATAAAACATTATCAATAATAAATAAGATTCATAAAAACTAATTAAACGATTAATGAAAGAAATATATTGTTATCTATAAGAGAGTCATTTTATTACTCTTACTTTATTTTTACTTTCATGACATAATCCTTTTGTACATCTATGTTGCAAATTGGATCTAGGAACGTGAAAGCATGGATGTCTTTACGAAGGACGAACTCGCATGGATGTCTTTACGAACGACGAACTCATAATTCAATAAATAGTATCTTATCATTAATGCATTTCGTTTGCGTTGGATATGCTAAGTTTCATTTGATTCCATTTTTTTTTTATAATTTTTTATTCTAAATATATTTTTCCCTTTTTCAACAATTCAACGGACATCACCTAAATAGTCCCCAAAAAAAAATTGAAAACCATAAATTGAAATACAAAAACATTAGTTTTCATTTTGATCAACAAAATCACATATAACACTTTATCATCGAGCCAAATGACGTTGTCAAAATCCATTTTCTACGACAATGTATGATCAAGGTTTTAAAATGGAATATTTGGAACTATGTTACTAATATGAATATAATTTAATTTAGTAAATGGATCATTGAGCTAATTCACTATACTAAATTTTTCTTATTTTTTTCTTAAATGTAGTAACTATTATTTCATCATTCAAGAATTTCTACGGAAATACTATATAGGAAAAAATAGAATTGTGATTAGAATGGTATCTTAGCAATAGAAGAGTCAGGTTTATTGTAATTATCAAGATTTTGTGTGATGAATAGAAATATGTTAGCAATAAAACAGCCAAATTCATTGTAATTATCAATATTTTGTGTAATTAAAGCTATATGTATTATTTCATGAATTATTTATGTTATTTCGTATATATCTTCTTGTTCCTTTGCATCAAATTAATATCAAATCCTTTGACAAAATCACAAAATCTCTGATCCCTGTAAATCCAATAAAAATAAGGTCAAATGAAAAAAAATCAACTATTAAAAAACGAATAAAAATATTACATTTCAAAATTGTCCCACCCTTAAAGGAATTAGATATGCGCAAGTTAGGTGTGAAATTCTCACTTTATTACTGAAAAAAGAGAAACAGTTTGTCGCAAACTTATTGTTCAAGGGAAATAGCAAAATTTTGCAGTAGAGCAGTTTTGGAGGTGTGCAAATCATGTGAAACATTAAAGCGCCCAAATCTCATCTTTCCAAAGTTTTTTTAGGCACGTTTTGAAAAGGAGACGAAAAGTATTTTGACCTGAAAATAATCAGGTGGGTGATTTTTAACGCAAATCTAAATTTGTTAATACGTAAGTTCAATTTTTTTTAAAGAGACTCATCAAGTTGGTAAAAGAGATTTTATAAAGTTTTATATTTTTAAAGGATCATACTTTGACTTTTTTGGATTATAAATATTTATAAAGAGGCTTTATAAAAAGTTATTTATAAAATAAATTTGAGTTTTTTTTATAAAAAGGAAAGGATTTTGGTATTTGAAGTAGAGATATTTTTTTAGATATGACTCTATCCAATTTCTATTATTTACAGAGAAGGATTATGATGTGTGGACCATTAAGATGCGGACCATGTTGAAAGTGTATTATGTTTTGGACTATGTCACGAATGGATTTCCCGAACCTAAGAATGAAGCAAAAGAACGATCCCTCACTAATACAAAGAAGGAACTATGGAAGAAAGAAAAAAAATAAGAATGCACAAGAGTTGTGTGTATCCACCAAGGAGTGGACTGAGCAGTGTTCCAAAAAATTATGATCACGCCTTAAACAAAGACTCCATGGGAGACCTTGGTGATAAGCTATAAAGGTATGGCCAAAGTCAATATTGTTAAGTTGCAAAATGCTAGGAGATATTTTTAAAGTTTGTAGGTGAAGGAGATAGAGGACATCAATCCATTCATTAATTGGGTCATGACTATTGTAAATCAGTTAAAAATTTATGGCGACGATATTAAAGATCAAACAGTGGTTAAGAAGGTCCTCAAATATTTGTCTATCAAATTTGTCATTGTGGTAGCAACCATAGAATAAGCCAAGGATTTGGAAATGATCACAGTTGATGAGTTGATGGGATCACTTCTATCCCATGAGGCAAGGATAGACATAAATAAGGATTCCATTTTCAAAAGCACTTTCAAAAGTGAGGTTTATATTTCAAGATACTAAGGTTGAGGCAAAGGTAGATCAAGAGGTAGAGGGTGAGGCAAAAGACATGGTCATCAAAGAGATGACATAGAAGAGCATGAGTATGAAAGTGGAAGCAACAAAAAAAGCTTCAACAGTCATCAAAGAGTTGATAAATCAAAGGTGAGGTGTTATTATTGTAAAAACTGTGGTCACTATGCTCGTGATTACACGAAGTGGATAGCTGATGAAGGAAGCTAAATAGCTCATATCACTATAGAGAATACTAACTCGATGTTTCTAGCTTGCTATACCATGCGTGAACCTTCTGATAATGTGTGGCTATTAGACATTGGTTACAGTAACCACATGAAAGGCAACAAGAATTTGTTTGCAAATTTGGTTCAATGCATGAAGACTAAGGGAAAGTTGGGGACTAACAAGACTATGGAGGTAGATGTGAAAGGAGTGGTCAAAATTCTGACCAAGCAAGGGGAGATGAAGAAAATATCAAAGGTATATTATGTCCTTGGTCTCAAACATAATTTAATAAGTTTTGGTCAATTTATGCTGAAGGTATATCGAGTTATCTTTCAAGGATAAGAATGTGTTATATATGACAAGCCCCAAAGCAAGCAGCTAATAGTAGAGGTGAAAATGATAAGGAGCGAAATCTTATTGGTTATGCAGCTTTTAGTTTGGGCACTTGCACTTCTCTATTTTAATATTCTTGTAGCAAAAACAAATAGATAGTGGGTTACCTCCCATCAAATAACCTGCTTGTACTTGTGAGTGTTGCATCTTGGGAAAGAAATGCCTTCGAGTATTTCGAAAGGGAGATCCATACAAAGAAAAGAAGCATCTTGAGCTAGTGGATACAAAACTGTGTGGACCTATAAGGACATAGTCAATTGGTGGTAGTTTCTACTTCCTCACTTTCATTTATGATTATAGAATAAATACTTGGCTTTACTTCATGAAGTAGAAGTGTGAAACTTTTTCAAAGATCAAAGAATTCAAAGCCTTAGTAGGGAACCAAAGTGATCAATGGATCAAGGTATTGATGTTAGATCATGGAGGATAATATGATTTGAAGGCATCCTTCATTATTGCAAGCGACATGGAATTAGAAGGTAGTTTACAATGAGGTATGCAGCGCAACAGAATGGTGTAGTAGTGAGAAAGAACAAGACAATTATGAACATGGAAAGGAGCATGTTGAAAGGAAGAAACTTGTAAAATGAGTATTAGTCAGAAATAGTTGCAGCTGTTGTTTATGTGATAAACATATCTCTACAAAGAGAATGATGAATAGAGTACCAAAATAACCGTGTGCAGGTATGTCTTGCAATTATCTCATTTCACAATGTTTGGATGTGTAACTTATGCACATGTTCCTAAAGAATTAAGAGACATGTCGAATGATAAAAGTGAAAAGATCATATTTACTAGTTATAGTGAGTAGTCAAAAGCTTACAAATTTTATAACCTTCTCACCAACAAGACCATAATCAACTGAGATGTTGTGTTCAAAGAGCATGAGTCATGGAATGAGAGTATGATTGTTGATGCACAAGTGCCATTGATAGAAGAAGAGGATGTAGCAGAAAAGGAGCAGCAAGAATGAAGCAAATCAAGAGATTGAATTTCTCCTAGCAGTCAATCATGTGATGAATCGAGAAATGGTAAGAGAAATATGACAAGTGCGAAATATATTTATGATTATTTGGGTGTTAGTTCAATTTTTTCATCGTTTTCTTCTCAAGCTTCTTCGTTTGAAGAAGAAATGAGAGATGAAAATTAGGTGCAGGCCATGGATGAAGAAATAGAATCTATTGAAAAGAATGATGCATGGGATTTGGTTGATTTTCTAAAGGACAAAAACCTCATTGGTGTTAAATGGGTGTATAAGACAAAGTTGAATGAGAAAGGTGAAATTGAGAGATTTAAAGAAAGACTTATATGAAAATGGTTCTCGCAGTAACTGAGAATAGACTTCAAAGAAGCATTTGCTCTGATAGCTAGATTGGAGATTGTAAGAGCAGTTCTAGCCACAACATCTCAGAACAAGTGGAAAGTGTATTAGATGGATGTGAAATCATCCTTCTTCAATGGAATTCTAGAAAAAGAAATTTATGTGCAGCAACCTTTATGATATTATGTAGAAGAAAAGAAGAGCCTCGTTTAGTAGAGGTGAAAGCTACATGATCAAGAATGGATTTTTCAAAAGCAACATTGTGGCTACCTTGTACACAAAGGTAAATGAACATGAAAAGAATTGATTGTTTGCTTATATGTTGGTGACATTATTTATACAAGTGATTTTGAATTGGATGAATTTAAGGTAGCTATGAAGAAATCATTTCAGATGAGAGACCTTGGACTTATGAAATATTTTCTTGGCATAGAAGTTGAGCAATCTTGAAATGGAATTTTTATTTGTCAAAATAAATATGGTATAGATTTGCTGAAAAGATTGAGGATGAAGAATTGCGAACATATCCATACACTACTTGCAACAGGTATAAAGATAAGTAAGGATGATGAAGGATGAGATGTCAAACCAACTCTATTCAAAAGATTGGTTGACAACATCATGTATCTCATAGCTACAAGACCAAATATTATGCAAGGAGTGAGTTTGATTTCAATATTTAAGGAGACTTCAAAAGACACACATTGGAGAGCAGGAAAAAGAATTTTGATATACATAGCATGAATAGAGATTTCGGAATAATGTATGCAAGAACAAAAAAATGATTTTATTGGATAGACAAATAGTCATTTTGCAAGCACTTTGGGTGATAGGAAGATAACTTTTGGTTATTTGTGTCATCTTATTTCACATGTGATAGCATCGAGATCTAAGAAGCATCCTATTGTGAAAATTTGGTCAACTACGAAGAATATCTAGTAGCAACATCAATACCATGTCAAGCAGTGTGGTTAATAAGATTATTTGATGGACTCAAGCAGAAACAACAAGGATCAACAACAATATATTGTGACAACACCTCATCCATTGCACTATCCAAGAATAGTGTGTTTCATGAAAGGAGAAATCATATTGATACTAGATATCGTTTCATTAGAGAACTTATGAGAAGTGGAGAAGTCCACATGAAGTCTTTTAAATCAAGTGATCAATTTCCTAACATATTCACTAGGCCATTAGTGAAATATGTATTTGTGTTTCACAAAGGAAACTTTGAAGTTGTAATTCTAGTAGAGACATAGAGCAACTTGCATGTTTGAGTTGTCCCGAGTCATGTCTTAGTTTAGCAGTCGTAATTAAGGGGTAATGTTAAAGATAACTAATTACTCCCGCATAAAGAAGTTGGCTAAAATTAGACAGTTAGTTAACTTAGTCGAGTCAAGTCGAGTTAAGCCATATTTTGAGTAAAGTCAAATTTAGTGTGTGGTTGCATGTCAAGTTATTTTAGGTGAGTCGCTAATCAAAAAAAGTTTAAATACCCCTCACTAGAATTATTGTAATTATTAAATTTTTGTGTAATCAACAAAAAAGCCACACCTTATGTGTGTTATTATGTGAATTAATTTCATTATTTTGTGCCTATCCTCCTTTGTTTTTCCAACACACTAAAATACTCTGGTTAAAAAACAAATAGTTTCTCCCATCATGAAGTTACCAAAATATTTTCCATCATTGTAATGTTGAATCTTTATGTCCTACTGTGAACTACTTATCTTTGACGTTCGATTTTCTTTGACACTTGCAATTGATACCATTTAGTTTCTAGAATGTTTTGTTATATTATAACCTAATTGTTTACATTTATAACTCTATATTGATACGGATTCACTTTGTTGTATCTGTGTAGGCTAAAATCACTAGAGATACACTGAACTTACACGTGTATCCCCAACTTTCTTTTCCGAGCTTTTTCATTTTTGACTGTCAAATTGATGGTTCTTTTTTTGGTCCTAACATTGTTTTACACGTACGGTTAATGCTGATACGCTAATCGATATGTTCCACTTCCACCTTCACTAGATATTACAAGCACTAAAATAGATCCTCTTCTTGTCATACCAAGTTGGAATTCCTTGATTCACTCATAATTTGCATGATTCTCTATGGACGACCGGTTCTAAAAGTTTTTTTACTAATTGAACCCACGTTAGGGTTCTTTGCTATTTTTATAACCCTACAAGGGTTAGGCTTTTGTAACCGGGTTATATTCTGACATGGATAATGGAGGCTTGGGCTTGTATACTGTATAAAGTAATTCATTTATTTTCTTATACTACCTAATGTAATTTTTCTCTCTTACCTCAGTATGAAATTGTATTACATGTTCGTTGAAATGAATGGAATTATTTGATTGTATTACATGTTCGTTGAAATGGAATTATTTGATGTCTGTCCTTCATGTGTGTGCGGCATGCACGTATTACTGATTTTCCTTTTCAAATTATTCTATAAGTATGGTTAAGCCAAATTATGTATTAAAATATATAGAGTTGCATGCAATTCTTGACTTTTTTTCCTAGGTTTTCTTTTACTATATGATAAATTTCTTTATTACTAAATTCATTACTATTTTTAATAATTTACTCAAGCTATATAAGTATATATAGTTTATATTTTTATGAAAATTATCTATATTTAAAGGTTTGACAATTTAAGATATCTTATTTTAAAAGTTTTTTCAAATAATTGCTCAGGATTATCTCATACTACCAGTTGATTGACAATTAAGGATAATCTATGTTTTTCTTCCATAAAATATTAAAATTCTAATGATTCTAATGAATTCTTTAAATTTATTTTCATTTTTTATCATATATTCTATAATGTTATCAAATCTTAAAATTTTATTTTTTTTATTTCCCAAATCAATAGAAGTGAAATTAGAGAATGTCCACATAATAATTACACATATGTCCTCCTTCATATAATAATCCTTTAGTGACAAAATTCCCTCCTATACTATATATTATATATATTATAATATATAATATATATTATAATTCTTAGAGTTACCTTCTTGACGGTTTATGGTAAATTTTATTTTCACATTCCCAAGTATCATTTATCAACCTATTATTTTGGAAATTTAGTTTATATAACTTCCTTATAATTTATATCCAAACTTTAATGAGCTACAGTAATGTAGCTAAAATGAGCGCGACTACATGCATACTTCTTGCAATTCATGTAGATCATACATAAATTAAACTTACTAAGCTCATAACGAGATATAATATATATATGTTATTTAAATTACATGAATACTAGCATTCCATGTTTTCCTTACCCAAAGGATTATTCAGTATTTTTTGTGGTTTTATTTTATAGTTAATTAATTATTTTCTTTACCCAAAAGATTATGTATTATTTTTTTGCGGTTTATTTTTTAGTTAATTAATTGTTTTCCTTGGAGAAAGGATTATTCACTACTTTCATGTGGTTTTATTCTTTACTTAATTATTCTTTTAACATAATATCATCAACTTACTAAACAGTTATAACGATTTTTACTATACCGATCTCCAATCTCTATTAGATAATGCATATGAATAATTCTTCCCCTCTTTATATCATAGGAGAATTACATTTATTCTTAGCATTAAATCTAATGCATAATAGAGTTGTAGTCTTATACTATTTTTTGAGTAAAATTTATATATAAGATAGACATAAGTTATGAAACTATTCTATCTACACATATATAGTTGAACACTTATAAAATGTACACTTCTCTCAAACATTTGATCTAACTCCTCTTCACTAAGGACATTAAACTATCATTTAAACTAGAATAAGGAGATTAAACTATCATTTTAACCAGAAGAAAAATAATACATGTCTAACCATAATAAACTACTTGGAGAATATTCAGAACATATTCATAACACACATATGACCATAATAAGCTGCTTGGAGAATATTCACAACATGTTAATGGTCATGTCATAACACATATAACCATAATAAGCTACTTGAAGAATATTTAGAACATGTTCATGGTTAATATTTAGAATGCAGAACCTTCATCCAAACCAAGAATTATCACGATCAATTTCCCAGAGCCCAAACATTCTTGCCTCCATGAATTAACAACTTTCTTGTGTTACTGAGTACTTTCTTGTGTTACTGAGTGGTTTTCTTATAGACTCTTCCCAAGAAAGTTTCCCTTAGCAATTTTCATAGACTACTTATTTTAATTTAAGAAAATTTCCTTTATTTCTTTAAATCAGGGATTTCTCCTGTTATGCTTTATTCTTCTTTTCATCCAACTTACTATTTTTATCCAACTAAGTGTTAATGTAGTATCTATTTGTCATTATTCTAATTTATTTAATTTTTTCTCCTTGGGATCATTACTTTGGGAAAGTCCACCATATAAACTTACCATTAGCAACTTTTGATAAATTAACAAAAAAAAATCTCTAATATTCAAATGCTCTTTGTGAATATTTCCGAAAAACCCTTTTATTAATTTAATAAAATAAACTTAATTACATAATCAAATAGCTTCAATAATGACTTCCATAGCCATTAATTTCAATAATAATTCTAAATTATAAAAATAACCCTATCTTAAAAAAATATAAAAAAATTGGCATCACGTAATAAAGGAAATAATAATCTAGATGTGATAATTTCCTTTTCATGTAATGCTCAACGTAGTCATCAACACTACACTTATAACTTCATCAATTGGGCATAATGTTACCAAACAAAGTAATAGATATTCAAATTAAACGAACAATAAGTTTAAATGATGGAATTAAGTCATTATCTTTAGCAAAGCTATACAAAATATGGTTTATAGTTTCAAAATGAAAAGCAATTTTCCCATCCTCGAAAGATATAATTTATCCATATTGAATTACGTACAAATCATTATCTTATGTAAGTTGGAGTCATAGGTTATGCAAACTAAGTTAATTTAAAAAAAAAAAGAGAATTATAAGTATATTTCAAGAATATACAAAATGGATTGTAGAATTACATTTATGATTAATACGAAAGTAAGCAACAAAGAATTTTTATGAAAATGAAAGTATTAAGATTTTTTTATTTATGATGCAACCATTTAGTATTTGAATATACATCATCAATATTTGCCATTGTTATTGAGGTAAGCTTAAAATGAACTAGGGTATTTGGAGCCATGGTTAAATCATTTTTCATTATTGAGAGGAAGAAAATTTCCACTTGCAATACAATAGGGGACCTTTCACAAAAAAAAGGTTTCAATTTGACTTTTTTTTCTTTTGGTATGACAATACTGACCAAAATATAGGCCTAGTTGTCTATAATAATATAACACCCACACACATATAAAAGTTTAACTAAAAGGAAAATATATGACCTATCACTAATTTAAACTAATTATTACTTAATATAATCCAAACTATTGGTGTTTTATGGGCATTCTATAATCAACAAGGGAGATGGAAAGGTTACCCAAAGAAAGACCTATAACAGATTTGTATTTGTTTTGGATAATAATCTTTTTAACTGAGATATGGGATTAGTCTCCTACTTGTGGGTCCTTGAAAGAGCTTAACAGATTATAATTTTGTGTTTTTTTAGATTTATCTGTATCTAATATAATCTAATTTGTAGAAATTAAACTATCTCAAAAAAGAGAGCAAATCTCAATACTAAAAAGGGTGAATATCATATTTCAAAAGATGAATATGGTAAAGCATTAGAACTAATTTAGAAGTCTTTAAACTACTCAATAAATCATATTCATATATCATTTAAACAAATACACATACATTTGAATATTCAATAATAAGTATTAATACTAACACTGTATATATGATATTTCAAAAGATAAATATGGTAAAGCATTAGAACTAATTTGGAAGTCTTTAAACAAATCAATAAATCATATTTGCTGTAATGAAACCCCTGAGCTGACCCGGAAAACCCGCCACTAGGCTCCATAAGTTTAATTTTATTGAAATCAAACAACCTTACTTTTAAGGCATTTTCTCCTTATTGCATGCTATAACTTTTCTGGTTATAATATTTTTCCTGTGAGTAAGATTAAAACCCTTCAAATTATTTTTCCATCATGACTCCTAACATGTAAACCATAACATTTTCTAATTGGTTTCCCCATCAACATCTAATAACTTAATTCTAATGCAGTTAACTTGTCCATGCATTAGAATCACAATTAACAAACATATGGCTACCCAACCTTTATGCAGGGAATAGAAACCCATTCCGTTATTATCTATACAATTAAACATTACATCATAATTCAATTGCATGCATAAACATTTATCATGTAACAATAAGGACAGATATGTCCTTAATTTAAAATTATAATCATGTTAGATTCAACAACTATCTCAAATATTTATGAACACATAATAATAAGTTAGTGCAAGTAATTTCATTCTTATTGATGGCCCCATGCGAAATCTATTAGCAATAAGATAGTTCCTTAGCCACAGTGATAGCAACCACCTCATAATCCTCTACTACTAATTTTACTTTTGAAAGTAATAACATAACATACATAAGGATGATACCATTGGCATATTACAATTTACACGACTGACATAATTTATGTAATTTGAATAGAGATTCATTATCGAGATAGCACATAAGTTAGGAGTAATACATATCCACTATCCCCTATAGATCGACATGCTATACTCTTCTACTAATTTAACTTAAAACCACATTAAAACCATCAATTCCATATGCATAATTTACAATTTCTTCCATACCAATATATATTGCATCATTTACATAAATGAAACAAATAATCAGAACATAAGGGTAAGAGTCCAACATACAACCATTCCATGTGAATGACACCAACCAGCCAGCCATGAATCACCTCTCATTCCTCTTGAGCCAAAAATCTTGCCAAGGATCAACTATCGTCCATTGATCGATCCACTAGGTATTCAATACCCTCTTTCATGATTTAGTTACCATTAGCGGCATCCCGCTTTATGGAAATTTTCATTTGCCTAGGTCTTATCCGAAAAATCTGGTCGTTATATCCCACGACACTTTTCCACATAAAAGCTTGCCTCTATCTCCTGCGAAGCTTTTATGTCCGATGGATCTTTATCTCCCATCCATCCAATGGATATCCAATCCATCCAAGCTTATCTAGAATCACATATACAAGCTTATCATGAAAGATCATCTCTATTCCATTCCTCATGGGATTTGGCAAGCATCTCCTCTCTCCTTGTGCTCCAACCTCCAAGTGATTTAATTTATTAATTTATTTAATAATACATTTGCTTTTCATATTCCATATCACCCAGCTTTCCTGAGCTTAGGTGTAGAATAGTTTAACCAAAAGAGGAGGGTATCAAGCCTAGCTTTCCTCAGCTTAGGTCTACAACATTTAACACACAAGGGAGGATATCATACCTAGCTTAATTAACTTAGCTTAGGTTTACAATAATGTAATACACAAGGGAGGGGTGTTACATACACCCCCATGAATTTTACACCATTATCGGTGTATCGTTACATCATATCCTCATTCATAGGTAGCTGCTTTCCAGATTAACATCTTTCATGGCTCTATCATCTTATGCAAATTTTATAATGTACATCTGCCATAAGGAATGCTCCCAACATATCTTCTTCCATAGCTACATCAGTCTCAAGGAGTTCTCCTAGCATTTCTTCTTCCATAGCTACCTATCACACATTTTTTTAAACCATTTGTGACAATTTATCTATGCAAAGTTTAACTATGATAAATGACTCAATCTGTTACTATTAAAGAAACTATTGCTGATAATTTATTTTATTTGAATAATGCATGTCCTCTTCTTGCGTTCTTTCAAGCCTTTGTGTTCTTGTCGAGCACCTACTTCTTGTAGTATCTTTGCATAGAATACACCAGTTAACATATTTTACACATTAGTATGCCTACAAAGTCATAATATATTATTTCACATCACAATATATATTCATATACATATATTCATTCTAATTGTATGTATGCCAAACTATGATTAACCATAGTTACTTATACCAACTTACTTTCCTTCTTCTGGGTAATCTCCAAGTTTGTATACCTAGCCAGACATTCATTCAATGACTATTGCATACCTGCACACAGGGTATGTTATACACACCAATACACATTTCATTTTTCAACCTTGTAGCATATGTAGTTGCCTGGTCCCGTATGTACTACTGTACCTAGTATAGTTACGGTAAAACTTATAGTACTATCCTCATGGTATGACATAAGCTTTATCCACATATTTTTCCATCATGTTAGTATCATACCAATATTCATTTCCGTGGTTCATCGATGTAATTAAGGAAGTTTTTATGTCATGTGGTTACAATATCAATCACATATTATTGGATTCATGCATATTTTCCTCTTAATCATACCTTCTGCTTAATTTTCTAAAGAAGATTATTAACAAATAGCTGTCGAAGTTCAATATTCATGAATTCACTAACTCACCTCGTATGTTTTACTGTTGCTCTATTTATGCTTCAACAACCTATTGACCATGCATAATTCCGAGTACTTATACATGAATGTTTTTTTTTACTACTTACAATTCTACAATCCTTGTAGTTGTAAGTGTTTATGATCTCAGGGTATTTACATGTTAGCTTATTCTTAACATTAAATCACCCTTTACCAAAAATTAGAATAGAGGATTTTGATTTCTTAATTGCAGTTCCAAATATGTTTTTCTCTTTATTAGGCTAGGATTTTGAACCTTCAATTTTCTATTTGAACTGTTGATGAAAGATTCTCAATTTTCATATGGATTCATCCATGGCCCTTGGATTTTCAAATTCAATTAGTTCCTTGTATGGGAGAGGAAGGAAGTTCATAGAATATTGAATTTTTACTTTTTCCTCTCAAATGTATCGAACATATTTTAATAGGTTTGTAAAATTTGTCACAAATTCATCCATACTCAATTCCCCTAACTTCAGATCATGAAATTTTCTTCGCATGGTCACTGAAATACCTATTAGTTAGGTATTTTTCTTGAACTATTTTCAAAATTCTTCCTAGGTGACTGTCTTTTCTTCTATACTATGTATTGTTTTTGCTTCCTCCCTCCATAGTGAATATTTTCTTTGAAATTGATATACTGCTAATGTGGCTTTTAAATTGCTGGAGTATTCTTATACCTAAAAATACTTGGTTATATTCAGCACACAGGCTTCTGCAAGTTCTTTTTTTTCTCCATCAAATGTCGGTGGTTTGATCTTTTTGAACTCTCCTTGGAGTTATGTTTTCTTTTTCTTTCTCTATTTGGTCGATTTTTTTTATATACTTTATCCAACTCTTCTTCACTCTCAAGTTTTTCATATTCATTTTTAGACTTGTCATGCTCACTTTCAACACTTTTCCACTTTAAGTGGTGTTCTCTACCCTACTCTACGAATTTATATAGATTTTTATGTGTTGACTTTTCAGTGAACTCTTTAATGAGCTTCTCTTACTTTACACTCACCTTCAACAAATGCTCATTTTGTGCCTTGATATTGGCCATGTCTCGCCTCATGTCCCTTACAATATCCATAAATTGTTTTATTGTAGGTGAAGATTCATTTCCCAACTTAACCCAAATATGTTCTCCTTCACCAAAATATTTGGTAGAAGCCTTTATTCCATCACGACACTCTTGTTTCTCTTACTTTTGTATTTTACTACAAAAATATCAGAATAGCATTTCAAAACAAAACATTTTTCTACATAACTTTCTTTAATTTGTGGGTTGGCCTTTAGGCCTAAAACTTTGAACCTACAACTCTGATACCACATGTAAATTACCTCATCCACATACTATTTTTTTCTTTCTTTAAAGTTGTAAATTACATTTGAGGTATCATTTTTGAATACTTTATATATCATTATTCGAGCATCTTCATTTTTTCTTCTTCATTTTGTTTGTGAATAATTTCTCCATTACTTTCCTTATAACTTTATTAGTAATACAATTATTGTACCTACAATTCACTTTGCATTAATTTCATTAATTCCTACTAATATTTTATGATTTGTATGCTTAAACTATCACATATGAAATCTTATAATGGTTATATCTCAAGTATTTATACTTTCATCCATTCTAAAGTGACTTAACTAGTTTGTGAGATTGCTTTAACATAGACTCAATCAAAGGTTGATATAAAAGGATTAGTGAAATAGACATACCCAACATATGCACCACAAGGTTTGTTGTACCTATTTATTTGTTCAAATACATACACTATGGATTATTTTCTTTATTTGAAATAGACTTCATGTTCAAACCATATAACACATTCACCTATACAAAGAAATATAATGTAATCAATTTATTTTAACAACCCTTCCGTGTTAGTGTTAATGTATTTCTATATACTAAGTTTTATTGAGTCTTTAATGAATACAAGGTCATTAAGGTGTTTTGCCCTCAAGAAATAGATCATTTTAACATATATGTAATTGTTTCATATTTCATTTCCAATAGTCAGAACCTACAAATATATGCTTTAGTTCCCTTTTCCACGTAGTCACATGGTTAATAGTGTGGTCCATTTGATGCAGATGTGTCATAGTGGATCAACCACGTATATACTAGTCTGTGATCCTTCACATGAATTTGCTTGCAAGGCATACCTCATTGAGAGATGGCTTGAGTTGGTCCTAGAAATATAACGGTGGCTATCAAAAGGGGTGTTGTACAGGGTCAAGAAACCTAATTAAATTTTCCATTTGATCTTTTTTTTTTCTCATATACAACCAAAGTGTCACTTTTATTTGTTATTCTTTCCAATATATTTTGTTCTCACCATGCCTACCTTTTACAACTATTATTCTTTCTTGTTTTTGCATTGATATTTGTACATAGAAGAGAGACACATTGTATACTTGCGATAGAAGGTGAGGGTTATAAAAGTTATGGTTCACATTGTAGTCATTTAACTTTTGCGATCTCCCCTCTAGTGTTTACTCTACTAATTCATGCATTTGTTCCTCTTAGAAAAATGCAGGAAATGAAGTCAATTTTATCTTAAAATGGAAAAAAAAAAAAATCGTCATGGCAAATTGTACTAAGCACGTTGGTCATCCTGATCATTCCACGAGGTAATTAGCTCTGATATAGTTTAATTCTTCCTTAATTCCCTATATATTTGGAGATTCATTTTTTTCTCACACTCATGATTCTCCTTTTGTAAATGGTTTGGTGTGTCCATGGTTTCAACTTCTCAATTCCTTGGTAAGTTAGTTCTGGATTTGACTTTGAATTTGTCCTCTTTTCATTGCAAATTTAGGGTCATAGTTTGAACTTTGGTTTTTCCCTGGAAATCCTCAATACCATGTATTAAAGTTTATGTGTACTCTCGACATGGTTGCGGCCCTTTTTAAGCTTGAAGTCAGGTTTTAATTATTTTAATATTTTGAACCATCTTGTAGATCATTCGATTCCTCTATACTTCGCAGACTTGAAGTTACCCTTTTTTTTCAGGTTATCATATGAACCTAAGGTTCTAATTAGAAACCTATTGTAGTTTCTACACCTCGCCTCCCAAATTTTTCCCATACCTTGATTTTGGAGCCTCACTTTGACTATAAGAATTATTGTTCCAACTTGTGTCAAGTTCTCTTCTTGTTTTACTATCTATTAGAATGACTCATTCTCTTATGTTAACCTTGTGAAGTGTTGATTATTCTTTGCTTTTAACAACTACTAATGACCTCTATCCCTTATTGACAAGACCGATATAACTTCTAAAGATTGAAAAAGAACTTTTCTAAAACAAGCTAACTCTTGCCATGATGACACTGATTGCATGCCTTGATTTGAGGGGTTGTGCAATCTTCTATCATACTGACTGCACAACACCTTGTTGAAGTGAGCTATGCAACCTTTTGATAGTGAAAACTATGGAATGCATTGTGAAAAAAATTGCATAGTTCCTCTCTCACAATGAATTGCGTAGTTCCCAGAGTTAGCCAACTAGACATTCCTAGAAAATAGGAAGCACACACTTCCCAAGGACAACCATGCACACTTCTAATTGTATGTGCAACATGTGTTCTAAATTGATCACCTGACATGGATCAGTCAACTAAGAGTGGCTCCTTATCTTAGGCATGCAAAAATTAAACATTAACACTAATCTCATGAGTTCTCATCTATATAATAGATCCATCCTAGACCTCATTATCGCACTTATCTTTGGAGCTCTAACTATTCTCATGACCACAAGGAGCTTTAGACTCCATTTATGCTACTTTTTCTGTATGTTTCTCACTTTTCTCCTTATGTTGTTTTTTCTTTCACTTTTGTCACTTTTACATTCGCAAGTTTCATTTTGTCCTGGTTATCATGTAAAAAGTGTCGCTTTAACTATTATTAGCTTTTGCAACTATCATTTCAGTATTTTATGCTTCTTTTCTAGTGCCACATTGTATTACTTGAGTTTTCGCCTACGAGTAACTATTTTTGTTGGGTGTATTTATACATGCATGTTCTCCCGCTTTCATTATATTTCTTACTCAATATAGGTGACTTTTTTGGATAAATCTTGGGCTGTTCCACTTCCTTCCTCCCTTAATCTAGTAAAGCTTGGGACTTTCCCATTATCGGAGAAAACTACATATATCTTGGAGCCTTCCTTCCCTCCTTAACTATGCATTATGCAATATCATCGAGTACAGGTTCCCCCTTTCCCTCTGTATCTATTTACTGTGAAATCCCCCATCTCCCAAGTTGCACAATGCACAATCACAACCATCATTGAAGCCTTCTTATCATATGTAAATTCACACTGTGTACTACAAGGCCTCTTTCCAGACCCAACTACACATTGCATTATTTTAGTCTTCAGTCAGTCTTCCTTGCTATATGGAACTGTGAATACTTGCTCATATCTATAGAGTTTGAATTCCCAGTGATCAGTGAGGTCCCAGTGATCAGTGAGGTCACCCTACCACCCTTGTTCCTGACATTGCACAATACCTCTTCTAAGTGGTTATCTTCTTCTTTTATTTTTTATTTTAGTTTGCTAATCTCTTTTGGAACTAACTTGTTATCACCAGGAGTGCATCTGTTTCACTAGGTGTTGTAGATCTAGGATACATCAACCTCTTATCATATACTAGCATCATTCCTGCAAAGAAAGGATCATCAAAGGAGGTCACAAAAATAATTACTAATGATCTCATGGAAAGTGACTTGACAGGAGTACCTATCTTGCCAGACACACAATGTTTTATTGACAAATATTCCACTATTACACAACTCACCAGCAAAGATGTATTCAAATAAAAGGAGTTCACAAAATATCTAGAATATACGGAAGTCTACGAGAACATCAAGTGATCAAGGATCCAAAAATTTTCTTGTGGATATCACGTGCTACCTTACATCTATGTCATCAAATGGATGTTGTAGTGTCTACAGACTAAGAACATGGTCTTCAACATTATCATTTGGAAACAATTTGTGTCATACTAGACACATGATTTTCACTTATACTAGAACTTTCTGAATCTTGAGTAGCACTTGTATTCCTAGTTTTATGCAGCTTGCAGTTATTTGAACACTAGATAAGTGATCAAGTCATGGTGCTAGGAACCAAAAAGGTTTCTCCAAAACCCTGATAGTACCTAGAAGGTTAGTTATCTCATAAAATTTTACTAGTACTTGATGGCTATGTGTGATAGGATCTATGGATGAAAGAATATTGAATTCTCTAATGAAGGTTGGATCTTCAAGCTTTATCCTCTAATCATAGAAGGGAATGTATTCAATTTGGAAAATTTGTTGTCCCAACAACTGAAAGTTAATTTAAAACGGGTGAAAGAACCACCACAAGGAAATAAGAAATAGGTTTACATGTCTTGCTACTTACTAGATCGTATTTGTGCTCACCATGAATTTCCATGTCTATAATAGAGGCAGACACCAAGAGAGCTCACTATAAATGTGTATTATATATTTTTTTAAGAGTACAACTATATAGGAGTGTGTGAAAATCCTGGTGAGCACTTCTTCATGATCTTATATCATATTATCTTTCAAGAAGAAGCCCCTTTCAAATCTCATGAGGCCATGAGAGAAGTTATTTAGATAGTGGAATAGTTTACCTCACCCGAGGGTACATACCGTAGTGTGTTCGGTTCTCATAAGACTCCACATATTTTGCCAAGGTATGTGATAGATAAAGTGGTCATCCAGGAGGCTTCTTATCATGCTAGAAAAGTTCTATCTCATTTGATGCATAACAAGAAGAAAGTGCCTTGATCTTCCTTTCCTCTGCAGGTGGGATCCTATGAACTTAAGAGCTTAAAGGTTGTAGAATTAGAAGTTGGTGAGCTTATCAACCTTAATTTCAATGAGATGTGCTTCCACAAATATGATCCTAGAGGAGTGTGTAAATAACATTATGCAAAGTTTCACTTTTCCTATCATTATGAGTTTTATTTTCAAAAGGAGGAAGAAGAGATAAAGAATTGTTACAATACCTCCCAATAATATGCACCAAGCAATGAGGCATGACTTTCCAGCGTTGTTCATGAGTAGGATATTTTCGAGGAAGGGAATCAACAATAAGTGCCCATTTTGGTTATCCTTGCCAAGTATAAGAGGAAAATTATGCATAATCCTAAAGCAAAGAGGAGCCAAAAGTTGAAAGAAGATCCTATTATTCATAGAGTGGCCATTGTAGCAGAAAATAAGAGAAAGGAGTCATAAGAGTGATGAAGAAAGAAACAACAAGGAGACGAGATATAGAATTAAGTGCAGAGATAAGAAGAGGAACAACTGCATATAGAAGAACAAGAATGAAAAGAAGGAGAAGGTATGCAGAAATAATAAGAATTGAGAAAGAAAGGAGAAGAAGAAACTAGGAAGAAGGAAGAAGAAGAAGCCAAAAGGAGACACCATGATAAAATATAGCAAAAAAAATTTGAAGAGGAAGATTGACAGAAGTTGTTTGAGGGACAAGGAAAACAAAAGCAATTAGAGGATGAAACAAGTAGGAAAAACCATGATGAGTAGTTTGTCAGATAAATAGAGGAGAAAATAAAGGCCCAAGACATGGAGGTTGAATGAGAAGAGGATAACCAAGAGACTAATATTGTTCCTATTGTAGAACATATCATTATTCAGCCTTCACCTCCCCTTACCGATTGCCACCTCTCATTCATTGAAATGGGAATATCTCCTCCAAATGATGATATGGTGATAAATATTTCCAATCTTACCTTTGATTAGTTAAAGAATATAATAGTGCAAGAAAGGAAACAGTATTTTCCTAATAACTTGGTTCATCCCATTTCTATCCACATGGAAAGGATAATTGTACCTAATACCAAGAAGAATTTGAGAATAGTTATTTGTTGATGGAAGAAAATAAGTAATCCATAAAGGATTTAGCCTCTGCAAGGAAAGAAATTGATCATCTCCTTGTAGAGAGTCAAATGTTATCTTCCATTGTTTCTAACCTAAGGGAGCTACGAGCAACACTTTTTAAGGAAATCTAGTCCTTGGGAGATACTATGAGAAAACTATATGAGGAAATGATCACCGTTTATAAAGTAGTGATGCCCTTGCATGTGATTTAGAAGAAATAACGCAAAATTTTTAAAGTTCTAAATATAAATTATGCATCCATCAATGCAATCAAGGAATGGGACACTAAGTACAAAAACGCACCATCATAGTTGGATAATAAGACAAGGCAGGAAGCATAACTGGAAAGGATGAGGTTAGAATGCTTGTACAGGGAAACAAACAAATCAACACTTATGTGTCCAACATCATAACGACTTATTCATGATTGTATCATAGTTTAGACTCCTCTAGAGGAGTTCCCAAGAACCCTTCTATCGGATCATTTGTGTAAACCAGGGGCATACTTTTTTTAAGGAAAGAATTCAAGAATTCTTGAACAACGTGAGGAAAATTTCTTGTTACAATGTATTATATTCTTTCCAGGAATAGCCCATGTAGTTAACGGGGGGGTTAGAAGGGGGGTGGAGCCCCCCCTTTGTTGGGCTGATTGCATAGTAGAGGAAGTCATAGGGGGTTTGAGGGGTATAGGGAACCCCACTCTAAATTTTTTTTTCGAACTCTATATTCGGTTGGAAGGACCTACCTCTTGTTTTGTGCATGATTATTTGCACATGGTTTTGGACACGATAGTTTTCGGTCCATGGTATTGGATGATTTGTCATGCATAAATATGTATTGTAACATTAAAAGGAACATAATGAAAAATCAAGCTGGTAGTCCCAGTTTTGGGATCTAGGGGAAAATCTCTATGTATATGTGTTTTATGTGTTATGCTCTTGCATTATTTATTTTCTGTGTTTTAGAATTCATATGTAGGCAATTTCTGTACTGGGTTAAAACCTACATTTCCAATGAAGAATATTTAGATTTTACAAGGTAGAACATCCAACAATTTGTAACAGGACCTGCCAAGTTAAATATGAAGTTGTTGTTATTATGGAATGGTGTTCATACAGCTGGTTTGAAAAATATCTATATGGATGCAATGGAGGAAAGATTTAGACATAAGCTAGATCTTTCATCAAAGTTTCATGACATAGAAACACAATACAACACATGGTACCATTGTGTTACATCATAGCTACAAGTAGAAGTTGTTGAGTTAGAGTTTCCTCAAACTAAAGAATAATTTATATTATTTTTTCTTTTTAGGATCTAGCCACATTTTGTCTTATGTGATTTGGTATTTAAATAATAATAATAAATCTAAATTTAAGTGGCATTCTAAGAGTCAAATATGAAATATAAAGATTCACTATATAGAATAACGAAAAAAGAAGCTCAAGGGTCAAGAGGGAGCTCAAAGGTCACAAGAAGAGGTGAAAGGTCACCCTAGTTGTTATGAGTAAACCCTCATAGCTCAATCTAAGGGCTTGGAACTTGATATTGGTAGCCTTAGATTCTCTAGTCTAGCATAAAGTGAGTAGCATTCTTTGGAGAAGCAAGTAGTAGCTTCATGTTCCACTATTGGGGCTACTCTCATATCATTATATTGTATACTTAAAACTTTCACTTAATTATTAGAAACTATCAGAGTCAACACACTTTCAAGCATGCATCATGGATATTGTAATATTATTCTTTAAGTTTTTATGGTATATGTTATTTCATTTGTGCTAAGGTCAATGAACTATTTTAACTTTAGTATATATCTTGTTGAATGTGTGTGGTACTTATTTTCATGATTGTTATTATCTTCTGACCTAATTTGCAGGTTAACTAATGACTCTCTAATATCTATGTGTGTCTCTTCTCGGATATTACTATTACTTTCCTTCTAGAGGCTCACTCTCTTTTACCTTTGCGTGAAGGAATATCTTATGCATTACAATTGATATTCCACAATGTTTACTCACTTGTTGTCCGCAAAGTTATGAGTATATCTTATTACTTGTTTATTGAAGCCAAGGCACATCTTTGAGATCACCATTATGGAAAATTACTATATTTACAATTGTGGCTCCTACTCCAAACAATGTGAGGTCTAATTGGCAATTCATATTTGGGAGACCTCACTTCCCTGTTTCTGGCATCCAGCACTGTCAACAAAACCATAGTTCCATTATCATCTTGTTTTTCCATTTTAAATGGTTGTATGATTCTTTGGGTTTATAAGCTCAATATACTTATTTATTAATTTGATTTAGTTTTCTTTACTTTTAGTTTATAAATATATTCCTCCCTCAAGAAATTATACTAACTTAACTTCCTACAGGGCTTGTAAGGAATTGGTGTCAAATAGACCTCATTCAGTGTTTTAGGTATATATTCTAGTTAAATAAGTATTTTTTCATCATTTTTACCATGTCCTTATATTCTTAGTTTTGACTCCTTGTATTTAATCAAATGTATGTATCATACAATGGATTCTGTTTATGCCATATATTAGTCTCTAAAGATTTTCATCTTGAATTAAACTAAGTTGGTTCCCTTCTCCTCTTTGTAGGTCGGTCGTATACACTTAACCAACTGCCTCTCATCTTTGTCCTTGAGAAGTATTGGTTAATGGTTTCATACAAGGGCATAAATATTGTGTATTATGATTTGCCTTATTTTGAATAGGATTTTGTTCTTCCTGCAAATACTTGTAGGCTTTATGAACATTACCATGTGTAACTTATGTATAATGTTTGTATGGCCGAGAGACTATTCACTTGTTTAATTATAAATTGATCATGTCCTTTCAGAGGTTGTGACTGTATATATTTTTATATTTTAATCATTTGGTTAATATATAATTCTCATATGTCTAATTAGTCAGAATGTAATTATGTGTTTTGTTACTTTTGCTACTTTGGGATAATAAATGCAGATTCTAATGTATTCTTTCTAATATTTACATGCCATTGTAATATATTGTTGTTTATATATTTTTCATGGTTACTCCAACTATCATTTTCAGTTCTATTTATGCATGGTGATTATAATTAATCGAATAATAATTTATTTTTAATATTATACATAAAATCGATGCCCAACCTGATTCTTCACTTACATTTATTCTCTGCGAGATATAACTCTATTATTCCATTTTTAATAGAATATTGTATAATAGTTAAAGTATTGTCTTGTTGAAATTTTATATTAACTCGGCCTTACTTTTATTAATTTCATTTAAGAAAACCTAAATGTATAGGAATACATATATTTCAGCCCCAAGAGTTAGCTCAATCGGTCAAATCAGTGCCTCACCAATGGGAGGTCACAGGGTCAATTCCCGAAAGCTCTTGGGTTCAGGTCAGTAAATAGGCCGAAGGGTGTTGATTCCCTTCGGGTGCCGTCCACTCAGTGTTGAACAACCCTGGATGTAGTGGCTACCCACTAACCCAGGTATCCATGAACAAGAAAGTGAAAAAAAAAGGAATACATATATTTCTCTAAAAAATAGAATGATTTACAATAAAAAGAAAGCCTTTATCCATACATGGAAACATACATTAAGCTATATACGTTAAATATACAACTTAATGGATCTAATGAGATGTTCCTTATAATACTTATACTCCAATAAATTCCCTAGTTATTCTTTATTTGGACTATCTATAAGGGTTTGTACTCCCTGATGGTGATTTACATGCACCTTGTTTGCACACAAAGGCCTGTATATATCTATAGGAACACTACTTATGATTATATACATATACATACTCTAATTCATTTACCTCTTTGCCAAAGTTCTATAAAAGTATATACTCTGATGTAGTTACTATGAAATGAAGTAGTCTATTAATATGAGAAAATTTAATATACTTTCTCATTACTTAATCAAGAGTCTCAGGGAAACTCACAAACAAGTTTAATGCCAATGGTGTATAGGATTAACATATCCATTCCATGTTTCCTTATTTGATTTAATTGACCTTTCTCCATTATAGGAATATTTTCCCTTATTCCCATTCCAGCCAACTCTCATAGAAGAATTATTACTTTATGTTTCTGATGCATGCATCAAAAGTATGTTTTAATCCTGTGCTTCTGATATGAAATACTATAAGGATATAATTAGTTATATTCTCTTCTTTTGATAATTTAATTAAGATTCCTAATGGATATTAGAATTTGACCTTCAAATTTATGCTGGCCATCTTAGGCTTATATTATAACTTAATTAATAAAATTACCCTGAGTGTAATATTCAACCTAGAATAACTATAATACCTACATAGAAAATTATTTTCATAGCACTTTCTTCTATCCATTCATCATAGTTAATTCCTGGTATAATTCCACAACTTCAATAGATTTCATAAAAATTAAATAACATTAATGAATAAATAGTTTAGCATGAAAATAATAAAATCATAATCATCTGACTCTAATCAACTTCTTGGGAATATTCAGGGAGAAAGAATGTCTCTCCCAACCAAAAATACCCATTGAGGTTAGACTTATTGCATCAAGGAGTCAAAAACCTTCTCTTTATTCCTTAGTAGTTATCTTATAATTCTTCCCAATTTATTTTTCCTTAGTAGTATCTTGCTTTTAGGGTCTACACTACTTAATTACCTAGGATACTTATTTGAGATAAGAAAAAATTCTTTCCTTTTTTATTTAACACAATCCTTTCTGTCCTGACGTGATTTTCTTTTTATTTTCACCCAAATTAAAAAATTTCTCTGGTTAAGTATTTAGCATAATATTTTTCTCCCATTATCTTATTCTTAAATTTGTAGTTTTTCTCCTGAGATCTTTAGGAGAATATTTGGGAAGGTCCATTGTGTGGATGTGACCACTTTCACTTCTCTTTCTAAATAGTAGAAATTATCTATTACTCATGTGACCTTTCTTGATTATTCTCAAACAACTCATTTATTAATAAAATAGTATTCAATTACATGATCAAGAAATTTCAATCCTAGATTCCATAGCCAATAAGTTCAAATAATAGTTCAATAACATAAAAATAGTTTTCCTTAAAACGAAATGAAAATGGGTGTCACATGATCACTCCTTTGTGCATTGACATAAATATTATGTCTATCTTCTGATTCCTTTAACCTTTATCAAATCCACTTTGCTTGCTCCTCCTATCTTGAACCAAATCTAGACCTACTATTATATATCCTCTAGCCTTTCCCAACTTACACATCTCCTTCATCGTTTCCATACATAGATTGATAAGAAAAAATCCAAATCAAACTATTCTAATCGTTATTGTAAACAAACTCTACCAATTCTATGTACTTCTCCCATTGAGTTTAGTTATCCATAACATACATTCTAAACATGTCTTCTGTAACCTGATTTAATATTTTAGCATACCCATCTATTTCCACAATACATGCAATGCTTAAGTTTAATAGAGTCCCAAACAACATCTAAAAAGTTATCTAAAACCTAGATTATTAATCAAAAATAATATTTTTTGGTAACTCATGTAGCCAAATAACTTCGCTTGTAAACACTTGTTCAAAATTGTTAACGTCATAGATATCTCTCACTACGACGAAAAGGAAACTTTTGGCCAAGTTATCAACTACAAACAAGATGAAATTTTCATTTTTGATGTCAGTGGCAAACCCATAATAAAATGCATGGAATTTTACTCCCATTTATACATATGGATTTCATACAATCGTAGGAGTTTTTTTGAGTGGCGATGATAAGCCTTCACGCACATACATTCAACACTCTTGGCACAACCTGAGCCACATCATGCTTCATGCTTGTCCAAAAGAAATGTTTCTTCATGTATGAAGGCATATTCTTCATGCTAGGATGCACAAAGTAAATTCCTCTGTGTGACCCATCTAGGATGGTTCTTCATCTACTCCCTTCCCTAGGAATATACATTCTTCCTTGAAATATGAATAATATGTATAGTTTAGTGGAATAGCCTAAAAATGATTTGTTCTCTATGATTCCCACTCTAGATATTTCATGTAAAGTTAAGAAAAAAATATCTTCAAAGAGTTTATCCAACACAAACTCTCTCAAATTGATCCTCACAAGAGCTAGGGAGAAGGTTCATAGTCTTCTACTTATTACATAGACCATTGCATTCTAATTTCCCTTGATGCACACAATTCCAAAATCATACTAACACATGAATTCAGTCCACTGTCTATGCGTAGAATTAATATCACTCTAAGTCAATATATGCTCCAGGATCTCATGGTCATTATTTAGCTTAAGCCTTCTCTCAATGAGATAGTGTCTCCATATTTTCAAATATAGCATCACCGCCTCTAATTTTGTGTCATGGGTAACATACACCTCTTCATTTTTTTTTCAACTTACTGGATTCATAGCCTATTTCTCCCCCTTATTTCATCAATAGAATTCTTAATCCTTGCTTCAACACATATGCACAGATTGTAAAGTCCTTCTCTATGTCATGTACTCAAAGGATTGGTACACTTATTAGTAGTCTCTTCAGTTAAATAAATGAAGATTCGCATTAATATATACATTTGTACCAGACTCCCTTACACTGTATTGTGGCCATGTATTTCATAATCATTCGAAAACTTTCAATGAATCATTGATAATAACATGTTTTCCCCATGAAGCTATGCATGTCATAAACATTTTGTAGTATTTCCTTCGCCTTTTCTGAATCAACTGAAATTTATTCTCCTAAAATGATATGCCTAAGGTAATGAATTTGCTTCTAAATAAAATATCATTTTGAGACCTTTTTATACAAATTATTTTACCTTAATCATGTGGACACAACCTTGAAGTGCTCTTCATGATCCATTTTATTCTTGGAATACACAAGAATATTTTCTATAAAGACTTGCTCAAAGTTATCCATATAATTCTAGAACATGCCATTCATGAGGATCACGAAAATTATTGGTGCAATGGTCAAACCAAACAGCACTACTGCAAACTCATTGTTCCCAAATTGAGTTTGCAATGTGTTTTTTGTGATGTCACTTTCCTTATCCTTAACTGGTTTATTCAATTCACAAGTCAAGTTTCGAGAAAACTGCTCCTCCCTTCATTTAAGAAAGGATATCATCTATTCGGTATATTGGGTACCTATTATTCACCATGGCTCTATTCAAGTTCCTGTAATCTATGCACAATCTTAAGGAACCATATTTCTTCTTGATGAAAATCACTGGTGCACTCTACAGTGAAATGTTAGGCCTAATAAGTCCCAAATCTAAGGGAACTTTTAACTGCGTCTGGAGCTCATAAAAGTTTGGAGTTGTCATCATATATTATGTCTTTGATATTTGATCTGCAATATTTTTTACTTCAATTGTCAAATTAATATCCCTCTTAGGGTGTAATACTAACAACTCTTTGAGGAAACCATCTTCAAATTCTGAGAAAACTAGGTGCTAAATTCGGGAGAGTCCCTTATCATATCTTGTGATATTCACTATATATAATTCTTAACCTTGAATGAGGCTACATTTTAATTTCATCAATGAGATGATTCAGAGAGACAATCCTCTTTTGATACCAAAAATCTTAATTTATCTACCTTTATCATCTAAACATATCACTATATTTTTGAAATAATATGCTAAAGTTGGATGAGATTCTTTGTAGTCCATTTTGGCGATTATAGTGTATGTCCATAACGTAGTGATTTATGCATTCAACTTAGTTTTATAAACCATGAGGTTTACCTGACATTAGTTAACATTAGGTTCTACTAGTTTTACCCCAAAATCCATTTCAACTTATTTAGAGTTATAATGTTCATAATTCCAACCAACATTTTTCTAATGAAATTGGTGAAATGAAACTATATATAGCACTGAGAAGATTTTTTTTTAACTTTTAATTTGTCATACTTGAGATTTCTACCATGTAAAATTGATGTTTAGCTTGGTGGTTATCAACCACTACATAAATCTATTGGTCACTACCTTCTCCTTGCACTGAAAATTTTCCTTTGTTACGGGTGTTAATGGGTTGTAAATCATGGAAATTCTATTGGTAGTGAGATTCCTTGCATCGCCAATAAGTGATGTGTGGTATACTTAGAATAAAATATTGTGGGGCTCTCTAGAATAGGATCCTTCCCCTAACGCCCATACCTCTACTTAGAACTCCATGGACATGTCCTTGACTTTCGCAAGTCCCTAAAGCTACCAACAAAGAGGAATTCAAAACCATTGGAATCCCTACTACCACTATCTCAGGTACAACACTATTTTCATATAGAGGTGACTAAAAAATTCCTCCCCTAGAGATGGTCTTGGCTATTGTGTAAGAACAACTCTCTTTCCCCCTTTCAAGTCGAGGTGCTCTTCTACATAGCGAGAAGTTTCAATAGTTTCCACAAATGAGGATCATTTTCACATCTAAAATATTTACCTAACACTAGGGTTTAATTTGTAGAAGAAATCGTATTTTTGGAACTGAATAGTGTCCATGTAGGAGACATACTTAACTAAATCCATGAATTTGATCTCATATTCTTCTACTATGTGGTTTCCCCACACCATGCCATGGGTGTATCCTACCTTTTTTTCCTTATTTCTAAACTATTCCTCAAGGAACTCATAGGTGATAGTATCAAGAGTGAGGTGTAGTTATCGCTCTAGGTTACCCATTAATTCAACATAATATATTGAAGTTGAAATATTTTATCTTAGCCTTTGAATTCTCAAATTATGAGTGCTTAGTCTTCTAGCGTTCTGTAGTCATGTTCTCAATTGGAGGTCATCTATGAGAGTCCCTCAATCATTTGATGTTTCCTACCCCTAATCGAGGGTGCTCTACTTCCACTATAGCTATTTTGAACCCTCTTAAAGTTTTTTTAATTTCCTCCAAGTGATGCAATATGAGGGAAACCTTGGTGATAGAAATGGTGGCTCTTAGAGCATCAACCATAAAAAATTCCACCAAGTCATATAGAATATAAATTTAAAACAAGAGTGTATTTACTAACATCACATTTCAATTTAACAACATAATTCATATGGATATATTTCATGATTATTTTATTTAATTTTAACCATAACAATAAGAATAATACATAGTTATGATTGAATACCTAGTTATAGTGGCTCGGTTGTAGTGCTCTTTCTGGGACCACGCAACTAAATATTCCACCCCACCAAATAGGAAAGTCTACTAGACTTCCTAGCTTAGGGACAATCAAAATGTTCTCTAGCACTCCAAACTCAAGTCCAAACCATAATCATACTATGTTTTAGATACTCGTAACAGCACCAATATCCACCTATCAGGTCCATCCAAAAAATTGCATTTGGAAAGTGCCCAACAAAATTCCCTAAAAGAAATATCCCTGATACACCTTTCCAAGTTTCTCCTAAAACCGCTTATAATATCTCCAACTTATCCACATTTCCTACACTTATCTCTCATCCCAAGTCAATGTCACCAATCCCCATAGTGCCCCTATCATTCCCTGTCTATGCCCTTATCCAAAATTAAATTCGAGGAGGGTAGACATGTTAATGCATAAGAATTAATAAATAATAAAAATAATATAATTAAAATACTGTTCCTTTTTGTCTTAGTCAACTTTATGTATTTCATAATATCCTATCAATTAATTATCAATATCATGTTTAAATATAATTATTAATTATAAGTTAGGATTTAGGGTTAATTAATCAATAATAGAGATTAATCATCAATTAATCATCTAACATAATAAGCTAGATAATACTAGTGTATTTGCGCAAGGTGTGGGTATATAGCTAGCATACACATACAATATACATATAGTAATAATACTTATACGAGTTAGTCATAGAAGTCAATAAGATTAGTATGCAAGAACCACAATAGTGCTAGTGTATGTCCCAATGTTTAGGGGCCCAGGGAGCTATTCGATGGATGATAGTTTATGGAAGTTGGGATCCATCAATAGATGTAACATTTGAGGTTCATGTGGAAATATCATACATAAGTTAAAATCATGAAACCTTCTTGAGGGGTCTAATGGATAATATGCCTACTAGTGGTATAAGATATTAAATGTGGGCCAATTAGGAGGTTATACATTGTAGTATGGAGGATGATGTGGCTGCTTATGGGAAAATATTTCAATATGCATAAGGTATTTTGTAAATCTCCAATTTGGGAAACAATTAGATAATTGGAAATATATCGATGAGAAGAATGTCATAGTAACATTAAAATAATTTTTGAGGAGACCATAAGAGGAATTTAGATAGCCCCACTTTTGTAATGTGGCTAAAAAGGTTGAGTGTGGATACCCTGCAACCTTAATAAATCATTATGGGGGTTGGGTATGTTATATATGTTTTCAAAGTAAAGTTTTAGCACACAGACTGAAATGGACTAGGATATACAAAAATGTTAGATATGAATCAATGTTTTGAAACAAGACATATCAAAAAACTAGGCCTAGAGTGAAAGAGATGTACCAAAAAGGTGATTTTCTAAAGCCTTGTATTTATGCTTCTGTAGCAATAGTACATACCTAGATTTGACCTTGGATAAAAGGTTTTGTTGCTTGATCTAGAGAAAATGTGTCAGACAAGTGCTCTCTTGAAAATAAATCATGTTTTTTAAATGGTTCCTTGAGGAACGTTGTTTAACAAAGTGTGGACTCCTATAATTGATTTTAATATTGAAATCAACAAAGTATCATTAAAGATACAAAAATGCAATGGATATAATTGCATGTGCGTCGATGCGAATATGTTTAGAATGATTGTTGTGATAAATTTTTGAGTTATATAAAATTGTTTTACTGATTAGATACTAACCAATATCTATGTATGATTTATAAATGAAGCAATGGTCTAATTTCAAACCATTATAGAGTAGCATCCAAGGAATATATTATTAAAGGGCTAAGATATGTTGAATTTTAATTCCTTTTTATCATAAAATAATAGTGATTTGTTGTTTTCGGCACATGAGTAAGCACACAACAATGAAGGAGGGAATTACTAGTATAATGGTACTACTCAATACAAAAGGAATATCTCATGTTAGATATTATGAACCAAATGATAGGAAAGTTATATAAACACCCCGAGATTTGGGAAAAGTAGAAGGAGAAGTTGAAAGGTTGAAATTAAGAGCGACAAGGATGATAATGAGAAACTCATTAAAGAATAAGAGAAGTATACTAAGTTAAATGTGATTTTGCTACAAAGCTTGTCATACATGAAAAGGATATTTCGACATGGACCAACTAAAAGAGATGTAGAGAGATATTTTGATGGAAATATTAGGAAATTCCATGAACTCAAACTGTGATATCTTAAAATAAATGATTATGCTAACAAATTCATGGAGTTTTTGATATATGTTCCATTTAATATAGATGAGGAGATTAAAATAAAAAATTTTCTAAACGGGTTACCATATTTCTTTCAATATCATATTGACTTTGAAGAGCTCATAACACTTGATGGAAACACCATAGAGGAGTGGTAAGTTCAATTACCTAAGAGAAAGTGTACACTAACGAAGATATCTCACTCAAATGGAGAATGACATTGATGGACTACAAAGGAAACAATAGAGGATTGAATGAAAAAAAAAAAAAAAAAAAAAATTGGTGGTGTACAGAGGAGCACCAACTTTATTTCTACCATATAATCAACATGATGGAAGGAAAATTTTGAATGTCCATGAGACTACCATAATGGATTAATCAAGAAAAATCATGTTTAAGGTCTATAAAGAATGGGCAAGTGAACCCCATAATAGGTATGGTAGGAAAGGAAGCATGCTAGGAGTTGGCTAGTATAACAAGTTACAAAGAAGATAATTACAGAATTTAAGAAGGTTGATCAAATAACCAATAGTGGTGAAGAGAAATGAGGGAGAAATGGAGAAATCTCTCTAATACATTAGACATTATGAGGGAAGGCCATGGGAGAGCTATTTGGTTTGATGATAATTAATGATGTTTATATAATTTATAATTGACGAAAAGGGGAGGGATCCCCTACACAATTTAGAAAACATTTGGGTTTTTGAAGTTATCATAGACCCTAAGAAAACATTAACAAATTTTATGAATATGTTCATTTTATAAGTTCCAAACTGAATAAAAGAAAAGGAAATATATTGAATATTAAAAATTAAAGAAAGAGATTCAGTCGAAGTAAAATTGAGTAGGTTGTACATTGAATTAGGAAATAACACAAGTTGGAAAATTCTTTAATGGTGGCTAAAAAAAATTAGAAATAAATGAATGAGTATAATGAAATTGATTGCTTAATTAGAAAATATTAAGAGAATATGATTCTAATAGATTTGACGAACAATTGAAATGTGAGTGATATTGTGAAGTAGGAAAATGTGTAGGTTTCACTAAAGGATTAACATTAAAATATCTCGCTACTAAAATTGATATTTGAAGTAGTAGAAGTGCCTTTCTTCATATAAAGTACCTTTGGGGAAATGAAAAGAGAATGGAAGGTGAGAGAAGAGGTTGGATAGACTCCTTGAAGAATAATTGGCTAATTATATGTGGCGATGATACTAGATAGCCATGTAAGTATGGAACTTAGTCATACTATAAAAATAGGTTAGTAGGGAACATGAATGTGAAGTTTGATAATCTTGATTTCTAAATGCTTACATATCATGAAATTAATTGGTGGAGTATGATAGTAGTATGATAATATTTAGTATGACCATGAGTTCTTAAAATTTAATAATTTATATGTGAATTTGATGCATGGAATGTACGTATACTTGTGGAAAAACAAGCCTTAGAATGAATAAATGTCATCAAAATAATATTTAATAATATTTTCAAGAGCCTATTGGTGTGGATCCCTCACTCCCGTAGAAAGTAAATTTCCAAGGCTAGTTGCTAATAAACTATGAGACCAATATCTTAGTCGAGAGAGTGAGTATGAAACTCTCATCCTTGAGAAATTTTATTTATTGAAATGAAAAGTTATATATATATATATATTTATATATATATATATATATATATATATATATATATATATATATATATATATATATTATATATTATGTGATGTTAATGGGATTCTGGTGTAATGATGTTCTCCTTTTTATTAATATTAAAACACAATTGGAATTTGATTAAATGTTTTGATAATGTGAATAATATGTTGAAATTTTTCTATTTATGGGAGATTAATATTTATTTTTTTAGTAGAAATGAAAACTATAGGGAGAATTCCTTATGAATTTGGTGGAGTGAAATCCCATGATTAGGACTGAAAATAACCCCTATAAGGGGCCCATCATTATGAAAATTTTCTCTCGTTTGTGAGGCCTAGCTTATGTATGAAGCAAGTTTGGGAAAAAAACGTTTTTGATGGAAAATTTTGGAATATATTTCATGCAAATTGTATGTTGTGACATGGGTGAAATAATGAATCATCTATGCAGGGTAGATTAAGCTTGTCAATTAAGAGCCCAAGAATAAGGCCATTTAACGGACATTAGATCTTAGGAATAGTAAACCATGTTAGGATCCACTCGATGAGATTTCATGCCTATAATTTCTAACAGTTCCTTCATTATTCCTAAGAATTAGGACCTCAGTCATTTATACCACCTAATGAAGGGGATTTCCTCGACCCAAAATAGTGAGTGACCAATAGAAATATGATACTTGTGACACATTCACTAGGTCAAGAGTGTGTTTAGGCGTGTTTGATGCAAAGAGTGTGTTGAACTTGTTACCTAAGGAAGCATGATGAAGTAAAGGATAATCATACGAAGAAGTATTCATTTGAAATTTCATTTGTTAAACTAAAAATTGTTTTGGAATATTGAATACCTTTATAGAAATATTACTTTCAATATACGAAAATGGCCCTAACACATATGATTTGTTAATTCTCTGGTGTAGGCAATAGATGGAGCACCAAAAATATGTAAGTGATAATGTTATTAATATTAATGCCATTGTAAAATAAATGAGAGTGAAAGATAAAAATAAAGTTAGTAAAGCTGAAGGGAAATATTCTATATGGTGTTGAAATGAGAAATATCTAAGTTGATTGCTAATAATAATTTATACACAATCAAATATTTATTTCAACTGAATGTGTCTGGCATGTGAAGATGTCTAAGACCATAAGAAATACTAACATTTACCATTGTGAGAGAAAATGTACTAAGAAATGGGGAACCTTGTGATGACAAACCCAAGTCCCTTGATAAAACAAATATAGTTATCTATATGATAATATTTATTATTGAAATTTCAAGATAACATCACATGATAATGCAGTTGTCTATAATGAGACTTTTTGAAAGCCTTTCCGGTGGATTTTTCTGGTCAAAATCCGGTAGCAATTTATCGGAATCGCAAGTTTGATAGCTAGTTTCTGCACAATCAAAGGGTCCTAGGGGTTTTTTAGGGTGTTGAATCCAAATATGCAGTTAAAAAACCATTTTAACTGCTAAAAATCAAGATTTAACCTCAATTCCTTCCGCCGGATTCCATCACCGGAATCTCCAAAAAGTTGCATTATAGACAACTCCCATGATAATCATATGTACTTGATGTAGATAATATTTGTAGGTGGTGAGGATATAAAAACATAATGGAAATAAAGGACAAATGAAGAGGACCATTTTGTTGGAGAAAAGGGGAAAGTGTTGAGGATTATTGCAACAAAAGAAAAATGGCACATGAAGCTAAAGGAGAGAGAATCTAACATAGATATTAGTTCTTGGGAGAGAAGCCTCATTGGCTTGAAAATTTGTGAAAGGAATTCGAGAAAATTCCTATCTAACCAGATTAATTGAACAAACCCCTAATGTGGAAGCTAAACTACCAAAACCTACCAATAATTATGAAGGAATGAAAAAGGTGATATCAAACTGACTTGAGGTATGGGCTACATACACCCCCCCTTTCTAGAGAATTATAGTGCCCATGTAAATGAAAGAAATGGACACAAAATTTTGATAGTGGGAAGCATGTGTATCAAAAGAAAGAAACCCTATAGGAAAGGAAATAGTTCATGTTATAGAGATGAGAGATTAGAGAGTGCATAATATTAAAAAAACAAAAAATGTAGACGTAGAGAAAAAGAGAGAGAGAGAGGTTATATGAGAGGAGAGACTCAAATGATATATGTGAAGGAGAGTGACCTTAATATTGTCTACCTTGATGTGAACTCTGCAAAACCTAAAGTGACGTTTCTCTTAAGGTGTCCAATCTATCAATAAAGTGGCTAAGTGTGAGAAACCTATACAATATTTGAGATTATGTTTGTGTGGAGAGTGGATCTCCCTTCTCCATTTTCCAACCTATTTAAGTAAGATAAGTGTTATTAATTCCCCATTAATAAAATGAATTAACTTTTAGTACGCTATGATTTTTGTTATTTTATAATACTATGAAAGTGGTAGTAATAAGTTCAATGTTATTGGTGTGCTTTATTAAATATGCATGAGTAATGTGGTAAGTGTATCATACAATTACTTCAATGTAAACTAATGATTCTTTGATTAATTAATGTTTTATGCAAATGTAACACCTTAACATGTTAAATGTTATTGCTAGGTGTTTCCTATTCATGAAATGAAATGGTAGACTTAGTTGCAATGAGTATATTGACTAAGAGTTTCCTAAAATTGCAATAACCATATTATTCTACATAGTTGTAAGGATTTAGCTAAATAGGTATAAATAATAAGTTGAATGTTGAATGTGAATCATTGTGTATGATGGACCTCATGAGTTGAATAAATATGTAATCATGCATAGTCGTTAGTTTGTGTTTCTCATAAGGATAAATTTCTTATGTAGGGATATTTTGTAATGTTGTCCCCTATAGTAGTCATAAAGTAATACAAAAAATGAAGTCTTCAAGGTTCCTTTCTTTTTTTTATATTTTTTTTCCTTCGGAGATAATTTAGCATAATATCTTCTTTGTGTGCAAGGGTGAGAGTTTATAGTATGGAGTAGTAGACATCCGAAACAAATGGAAATAAGATTTTCAACTAGAAGAAAATGTGTGAATATCCAATGGGCATATTTTTCCTTTCTTATATAATTTTCCTCATAGATGATAGTATTCTAGTTTCCCTCATTGGCTATTGAATAATCTTGGGCCTTCACAAGCTTTCTAGGAGGTCATTTTCCCTGTCATAGATGATCTCAAACCTTTAAAACATGCCTATAATCTCTATAAAAAATTATAGAAATTCATGGATGGGACTTAAAGATTTCAACGATTGAATTTTGTAATTTGGGTATGTACACCTAGAAATTTTAGGATTGACTGTTTCACGGTTGTACGTTTATGGCATAAATTTTGATTTTGGGAAAGAAGTCATTTTATTCAACCCAATTTAAATGGTTGACTAAGATCTATGATTAGGAGACTACTCAACATGGGGTGTTAGCATTGAGAAGGTAAGTTTAATGAAGTCCTAGGCTATTAGGTATCAAGCATTGAGAGATAAATAATAACACTCCCATCAAGAATGTGCTAATAGTGCTGGATATTGCTAACATACAGGGCATCATGGTAAATTTTATGGGAGAATTATAGCCCAAAGGTGAAATTTGAGGGTTTTTACATTTTAAGAGGGCAATTTTTTTATTAAAGACCCTTTTCATATAGTTAGCCCCAATTTTTTTTAAAAAGAAATTAATTTTTTGATTTTAGCCCAAAATAAAAAATGGGCAAATAAACTAACTGAACCTTCATTTGGTTCGGTTTGCTGGTTTTGGGAAATTGATTCCCTTAAAATTGCTGAATTTTGATATTTTCCCCTAGTTTGGGAGATGAAAATCGTCATATTTCTGATTTACTGTTTGGTTTTTCTGGTTTGGGAGTGGTTTGTAAGGGATGATTTGGTCCTGGGAGGTTATATTTGTTTTGAAATGGAGGGTGGAGGTTAATTTCTTTTCAAATGGAGGGTGGCTCCCTGTTTTCATGGATTCATGGTGTATATGGCTCCCTGGCTCCCAGTTTTCACGAATTCATCCTATATAAAATTGTTTTGAAATAGGGTTTTCGATCATAGTTCACAAATCCTAATTTTATAGTTTCAGTGCGAGCAACAGTCGTTTCTATATTGGCAGTGTTATCTTCAGTTTGAGTAGTAGCAGTTTCTATTTTGACTGTAGTATTCTTCCATTTTCAATCCACTGATTCTTCTCTTGTTTTGGTATCCATGGTTTCTTAGATCCGAACATCTCATGCCACTGCAGCAGTAGCAACAGAAGTCGGTACTTGACAGAATTGTTGGCTGAGCACCAGAAAATAGGCCCCTTTATGCAGGTCTTGCCCATCTGTAGTCAGCTTTTGAATCAGGGTAATTTGGCTTCATGTTCCTTTTTTTCTTCGAGTTTGTTGCCATTCTTCCCTATATATGTATTGGTTTTCCAAGGCAGGCATATGTGTTTGTATAGATTCATGATAGGGCAGGTTAAAGTTAATGTTCCCACTTCTCCTTCACTCAGAGTGGCCAAGCTCCAGTAGGGGGTTCCTAACTGCATTGTTTTAAATAGATTAGATGTGTGCATCATCTTGTCAGCTAAATGGTTTGCAGTACTATGGATAATGAAGAAAATATTACAACAAAATTGTAATATGGTATTACAAATGAAGTGGTGAATTTAGGATTTTTTTATTTTTAAAGCATTGAACTCCATGTGCTTTCCTAAGGCACATATGTTAGAAGAAGGAATGGAGTGGAAATTAGGATTACTAGAACCCATTCCCGGTGTCAACTCTTTTGCTATGGGGTGGTTCACTTAAGTAATTGCATGTGATTTTATTGATTGTTATGTTTAGTCTAATATAAATCATCTTGTGTAGATCATTGCTATTAAGATGAATGGGTTTGTGCAATGTTAAACGGGCAGAATTAAGGGAATTAAGCAACTTATGTTATGAGTCTAATGGACTGAATTTTATTGTGTGATTACAGATTGTAACGAAGATTAGCAGCATGGGTGACGTCGTGAAGTTCTTATAGTCTACACCATTACAACTCTGAGCTTTATGTCCATAACAAACATGTAAAGTATTTTTCAGTCAAAGCAACAATCTTCTAAACTATTACAAATATTGAATACAATTGCAAGAAACTGAATCCTTTAAATATTTAATACATCAAAATCTATACAACATATGCAACATATTCTCTGAATCAACAGGAATATATTATATTTCTTAGAAAGTCTTGAACAACTAATGCCAACCATGTAATGGCTAGAAATGCATTAAAATTGACAAGAAACATATCAGAAGCATCCAAGATCAAGCATTTAACAAAGGCTGGAACAAAATGGTTTTAATATCAGAAGCTTTAAAATAAAAAAAATCCTTGCCATTTCCTGAAACCCAATATTGACATCTCGAACATGCTTATTGTTTCTTATAACCTTTCAAACTGTGTCCAATCTTAGGAAGTTGTGATGCCATCATTTAATGATGTGAGTTTCTTGTCTTTTTCTTTTTTTTGATACTATCATTTTTAACATTTTTCTATCCCTAATTACTACATGCACATATGCTTCACCTGGAATTGTCGATGATGGAAACACTAATATCTATGAAGAATGAAGCCGCTTCTTACATAACTCTAGATATCACATTTACATATCTTCGGTGATTGTAATTGAAACTGTTATCCAAACAAAATCAATGTTGGAATATGTCTACTATAGCATAGATGGCTTACATGATGAAAAATCTTTCATTCATAATAGAAAAAACATCTTGAAATTTTGGTGACTTCACCTAGAATTGTGGATGATGGAAATAGAATCTATGAAGAATGAAGTTGCTTATTATATAACTCTAGATATCACAAGGACATATCTTTGGTGATTGTAATTGAAACTGCGATCCCAAGAAAAGCAATGTTGGAATATATCTACTATAGTATAGAGGGCTTACATGATGACATATCATTCATTCATAATAGAAAAACATCTTGAATTTTTGGTGATTCGAAGACACATAATTATGAAACTTGAGCCACAAAAAGGCCCTTCAACTCAATACTCTGTTTGACCAAGATTTAAGAGAGTTTCACTCTACAACATTTGTTGGAAGAGTTGATGGAAAAAAAATGATTTTCAAGTCTAATGTGAAATGAAATGAAAAGATTGATGTAATAAAATAATTAAAAAAAAAGAAATTAGCTTAGATCCATCTTAACCTCGGATTGTTTAAGTAGGGAGAGGTTTGCACATGTTTTTTTATTCCTGTTAGTGCTTAATAGATATTGGGTTAAGATGGACCTATGCTAGTAGAAGAACATTTTGAGGTTTTGGTAATGTTACTTAGTGTATTATGATGCAACTTGCATTGCAAGAATCCTTTCAAAACCCTTGTCTAAGATTGAAAGTGGTTGCACCAAGAGCCTAAGGAAAAGAGATTTGTAAGATAATGTGTGTAATTATAATTAATTAAAATGGAACAAGAATTAGATGTTCGAGTCTAATGTAAAGAAAAACAATAAGATTGATTTAGGAAAAGGAAAAAATTATCATATATCCATCTTAATCTTGGCTCTTTTAAGCAACGAGAGTTTATATGTGGGTACTTTTGATTTTGTCCATGCTTAATAGATATGGGGATAAGATGGATCTATGCTTGTAGAATACCCTAAAGTTTTTGCAATGCTATTTGACATATTATGATGAAACTTGAACAACAAAAATCTTCAACTCAATACTCCAATTGACTAAGATTGAAAAGTCATAGTTTATTAGAGCTTGTGAGCAGTGTACCCCTTCAGACAAGGGTACTCCTAAACTTTATACCATGCCGTTCAAATGCCCAATTGTGTGCAATTTATAACCTTGTAAGGCCATGTGGGATGAAGTGTAAAAGTGTATCCTAGATCCGCGATGGTGGATGGGCACGGTAAGCCTTTTTAGCTACATGTTGATGGTGCTTGGTTTCGTGGCTGTTGACTTCCCCTTGGTGGGCGGTCACTCCCTACCTTGATGTGCCTTCTTATGTCTTGGGTTGTTATGTGGGCATCATGGAGGTGGATGTATTAGAACACATGATTAGAAGAAACACTCATCATTTAAAGCCCTGCAAAGGTTTAAATTAGTTCCATAGTAGTCATCTTTTTGTCAACGAGACAATAAAAAATCCTTTAGAATAGATATGTATTTCACACTCTATCGACCAGTTAGTAAGAATCCAATGGAAAATTTCTACTAGTTTTGGCTAGAAGCAGTTGAAATATCATATAATGGTCTGGGATTCAAAAGAGGTGCAATACCCATCTGTTTCTGGCATGTCTAAGTTTAGTTTTGAGGTGTGCTTCAATTCCTCCACTATGTATGCATTTGAGGCAGTCCCTGCCTATTTGGTTGGTTTTGTGACTGGATTTTTTCATTGAAGTATATTCTTGAATGATTGTCTCTGATTTGCATGTTTCTACTTTGTTCTTGTATCTTTTGTAGAGCTACTTCCCCATCCCCCACTTGCATTTTTGGGTTTATTGGGTGTCGTCACTCCTCCCTTGAGCCTCAGATTGAGGATTATTGTGTAATCTGATAGGATATGATAATCTTGCAGGAGATGATTATCCTGTAATATACTACCTATGTATAACAAATTTTGTTTGTTCATAGGGTATCTAGCTTTTTGTGTGGTGCATTGTTTCAGAATCATCACACTGTCTGCTTTGTTTCCCCAGAATATAAGTGATGTCTCAACAGGGGGCTTTATGAAAATTTGAGAGCAGGGGGTACTTACTAGCCTCTTAGTTCCACTACCATCCTTGAAACCGCGGGGCAAGACTATTTCAGGTATGCCTTTCCCGGAGCTTTGATTGAACCAGAGGCAGGGAGCCTTTGGCTTGACCATCGCTGAGCCAGGAGAGATTTGCCTACCTAGAGAAACCCACCCAGAAACGACCCTGCATATGCCTTTAACAAAAACTATTGCCAAAATAAGATCAAACTAGGCCCGCACTCCCCTATGGGAAGTAGAGGCAACAACCCCAAGATTCCCATTCTACAGAAAATCATCGTGGACCAATAACAACAACCCTACCTCCGCACCATTAACGATCCAAGAATATGTTCGCAGAGAAAAAAAAAGTGTTTCCACAGTAGGACCAAAACCCCTGTCACTGAGGAGCTCAATGGTCTTTCGTCGAGGTAAACATAGAGCAAAATCTGCCTGAAATGGCACAATACTACCCCACCCATTACTCGATCCACTCCAAAAGGAATTTTTTCCTTAGCCATCGTCCTTGCATGTCGCAACAAGGAACCGCAGCCTCGCGGTGGTGCCATTCGAGCAGAAGCCAAGGAGCGAATACCTATTTCATTCTCTGTCCTAAGAAATTTTTGGTCGCAATAGAATAAGTGATGTTGTTCCAATGTTATACAGATGAATTATTATATTTTATGTCTTAAAATTTAATAGTCTCCCATTATCATTGTTAAATAATTTTTGTAAAATTCCATTTAGCCTCAAAATTCAATTTCTAATATATGTTCTTTCAATGTTGACTCAACAATTCTTTTGCAAAGTACAATTCTGTTTTCTATGAACAAGTGAATTTATATGAAGCATATCTCAATGCTTGGAAACTGTTGATGCAGTTTTTTAGATCGATTTGAAAATTTACTTGTGGAATATTCAGTGAGATGTCAAAAGATAATCATGGGAAGAAACCATCAAAGGAAAACAAATGTATTATCATACTTTCAAAAGGCTCCACCCAAAAATACACATTCTCTTCATGATTCAAGCTCCTTTGAACAATCTGTTACTGAGAGAGAGATTAACTCTTGTGGAAATGCATTTGATATCCATGCAATGGATGAAATAATAGGTTCCTCAAGTGGTCAAGGTGAGATAAATGTAGTTTCAATAGAAATTGGTGATGAAAATGTTAAATATTTTTCCTTGGAAAGTGACACAATCCATTTGCAGAAAAGGAAAAGAGGCCATTGGACCATAGGGAGACAATTCTAGGAAAATTGGGTCTCAAGTTTTCCATTTATTGAAGAAATACCTCCTACAAATGAGAACGAGATTTTCCGACAAGTTAGATGTATTATGTGTAGTTGAAAAACTCAAAAGGTAGTGAAATTTCAAATGAAGCTAGATACGGTACAAAAGCGTGCAGGAAAGGTGTATAAAAGGAAAATTGTAAATGGTAAATAGAAATCTATTGTTAGATGGAAATATTCTGAGGAATGTGGACATGTTGAATATGCAGACGAATATAAAAAATATTTAATAAGTAAGAGGAAAATTGAGGCACGTATAGGAACCATCATATCTCTATTTGGAAAGACGATGGAAAGAAGTTTGTTATCCAAGATGATACAATTGAGCACTGTATTTCACATCTTATCTAAAGTTCATCCTTTGACATATTATCTAGATGACATGAAATTTCTATCTTTTCTTCAACTGCCAAACTTTCCATCCTCTCATTGGTCTGTAACCAGTGGTTGGGGATGGGCATAATATCTAGCTCAAGTAGAAAAGGATGATTTGAAAGAGAAGATTGCAAACGTTAGGTTTTTGGCATTGTCTTTAGATGAGGTTACAGCTATAGATAATACTTCATGGATTTGCATGAGCATTTATATGGTTAATGACCATATTAAGCATTCCTATCTACCTGGGATTAATAAGATTAGAGAGACTTCTACAGCTGAAAATATTTATGAACTTGTTCTTAATGGATTGAATCAAAGTGGTATGGATCAATTAAAAAGTTGGTATATATTGGAGCAGACGGAGCAACGGTAATGCAAGGACAAAGGAATGGCCATTGTGTTAGGCTACGAGTATCAACTTCACCATATATGGTTAGTATTCATTGTATGGCTCATAGGATGAATCTTGCATTTAAAATAGTAAGCAAGTTTCCATCAGTTTCAAAAGTTGAAGATCTTGTATGTGAGACTCATGCACACTTTTCTCGTAGTCCCAAACAGTATCTAGAGTTTCAACAATTTGCAGATGGTATTATGGATGGAAAAAAACTACTGAAAGATGTTGATACAATATGGATCTCATTAAATGGACCAGCTCAAAGACTATTCAGTGAGTTCAAATCTTTGGTAGGATTGATGTATGAAAATCACTATAATGTAGACAAAGCTCAAGATCTTTTTTCTCAACTAACTAATATAGAGACATTATTGACATTGGCTGGAATTCTTCCTATGCTACATGAAATGAATGTCGTCGTGAAAATGTCTGAGAATTGCACAATGTATATTTCGGAATACAAAAATGTGAGAAAGTCATCATGTATTGCATTGGATAATTTGTATATGATTCCAAACTCTTCTACTGGTCCAGAGTTTAAAAGTTGGACTGAGATCATCAATATAGAAAATACTAAAAAAAAATTGATCTTTGATGAAAAAGGGATATGATGTATAGTGCGTGGGTATATGGTTACCTTTCATTATATTAGTAATATAGGACGAATCACTAAAGATTGCCCCATGTGAAGAGACCAATTTGATAATATTGTGATTTTAGTGAGACAAAATTTGATAGAAATTGCAAGATCACTATCATTAGAGATAAGAGAATGATTTCCTCAAGATGAAGTGTTGGAGGCCATGTCTGTGGTATACCCTCAATATTGGAACAATTCTCAATGTCCAAGAACTTTAGAAGCTGATTTTGAAAAAATATTAAAATGTTTAGTAGACCATTTTTTCAAGAAAGTCTCGATACATGTAGAACAAATTGAAGGTATTTTAGATTCATCAAAATTGTATCAACAAGGTGGACACTTTGTTGAAACAATGTGGAAGAAATATCCTTTTTTGGAGAATCCTAATGAAAATGGTGCTATAACAAGATTATGGACTACTTTAAGTGCTAGCCAATACATGCAAGAAAATATATCAGAATATTTCAAATTAGCATATTTTTGTCAAACGATGATTTTGGGATCAGTGGAGGATGAGAGAATGTTTAGTGCATTGTGATTCTTGAGGTCGAAGTCGAGGAACAAGATTGATAAACATTTGGATACATGTTTAATATATATGTAACAATGTATGACATTGACAATTTTCTATATGAAAGAGCGCTAACTCTTTGGCGATCGGATTGTGATAGAAGGGGAGAAAATAATATAACAAATCTCTCTAATGAACTTGATATAGAAAATAATGTTTTGGAGGCTCATAATGATAATTCATTTAGAGAATATCATGTTCATAATTTAGAAAATGAGGACCAAGATGAGAACTGAGAAATGGAAATACCCTAGGACTCTTATTTTGGTATACATGTTCCATTGATCATGCAAGATTACTATATGTCAACATCAGGTAAAAATAGGTTCTATATTTGTATTTTTCATTGTAACATTGTAGCGACATTACTTTGATATGTGTTATTTTAATATTGATGTTTCATATTTAATCATTACATTGTTTGTTTATTATCTGTGACGGGAAATAAAGTTGTATTTGATGAGGTTGGGACCTATTTCTTTTCACATAGATAGTGTATGACTATTATTAAATGATAAATAATAAATTTAACAAGACATTCAAGTCATTTGTTAGCCATTTCTTGTCAGTCATTTGTTAGCCATGTTTTCAATTCTTTTAGGTACTAAGTTGTTTAGGTCCCCACATGTGCTTAGGACTATTAAGGGATGAGATGACATGAGTCAGTCGAGCTCATGCCCTGAATTTACTTTTTACCTATTGATGTAAGTGTTTTGTTACCACTTATCACCAACAAAATTCTACCATAACTTAAATCAACTTGAAGACAACACTTCTCATCTTCCTTTTACATAAATTCTCTATGGATCTCCCTACTATACTTTCCCGAGACCAACATCCCTTCTTGGTAGGTCTCTCCACCATACAACTAATCGCACAATAGACACATAGTAGTAACTAATGCATTCTATAAATCTCTCTAGACTCAATTATTGGTGTCCATGTCACACTCGACCAATCCAATCTTGCAGGTCTATTTTTTTATAATATCTTTTTTTTTTTTTTGTTATTTTGTGTATTTAACTTTAGCACCATCCAAGAGTAATGAGTTAGTGTCCTTTGGATCTGATCTTTGTATGGAAATGAAGTCAGATTTGATGAAGCTGGGACGTATTTCTTTTCATATAGACAATGTCCTAGTATTAAATGACAAATAAATAATTTAAGAAGTCTAACGGTAAGCAACAATGGGCTTATTCAAGTACATGAAATTGAGTTGATGTCTAGCTCTGATATTTTAGAAAATTTGAGTGGTTTGTTTGCTGCTCGTTTAGAAGATTTTGTCAAGTTTGAAATTTTTGATTTGTTTTTGTCAGATTTTGTTAGTCGCTTGACTCATTTCATGCATAGATTGATAGATCTAGTTTTATTTTTATAATTATTGTTGTTTTATTTATATATTTGGTGGTTTGAGGAAAGATATTTGATTTCCTTTCACTTTGTGGGATGATTTTAGCATCTTCACCTTTTAGAACATAGTAAAATACTATTCTTATTTTATGCTTTCTTGTAAAATAATTATTGATATTTGGAAAGGAAAATAAGCCCTAGGTAGCTAAGCGAAGAAAAAAATGGTCTATGTATTGGAATGAGACCGACATTAATTTTATGCAATTACACTTTTTCAAAGCGGAGCTGAGTTCTCTGGCTTGGGAAGAACACTAACAATTGATCATAATGCTAAGGAGATTATAACGTTGGTTTCAAAAGCAGGATTGTGAAAATTGTTTGCACTAGTTCTTCTTTTGGTCATATTTACTACCAAATTTGTGTCTTGCTGATTTTTTACATTTGTAATGACCTTGTGCAGAGTTGGTTTGAAGAGCCCAATGTTAGAGTGAGAAGACTCTCTACAAACCACAAGGACTACATTGTCTTCGAGGGCACTTGATGTTCTTGGTGTTGTTGAGTTGCTTCGCTCAAAGTGTTAATGTATACAATGGTATGGCCATAACATCACTTAATTTGATCTTCTTTACTAATCTCCTCATATCATTTCAATACATCAAATTGTTTTGTTTTCATGGAATTTAGAGATACATCAGTAAGGTTATTTTGTCTTCGAAATAGTAATTTTTTTTTTTTGATATCACCCAATTTGATTTGTCCTTTGTAGCTACCACTTGATCCTTTAACAAGCATTTGAAATTCAAAGTGTAATAAAGCTCTTTTAGTTTTTTTCGAGAAGAAGATTGCTACAAGCTAATGAATATTATAGTGATTAAACTAGATGTTGCACTTGGTACCATAGGCCTTGTAAAAGGGTTGTACTCCATTTCAGTCTATGGCAGTAGACTAATTTCTAACTGCTGCATGTACCCACATATGATATAATATTTTTCATTTTTGGCTCGCTGAATATACAAAGAGAAAATTGCTTAACAATATTGCTTAATTTGACAACACTTTTACTTTTATCTAATACAAGAGTGGAGGTATTCTTAGATTTTACCTATTTCTGAGTAGTTTTTCTCCTTCGGCAACAACATCATCCTTCAACAAATACATTCCAGCTTGTACAGAGCAAAGTTGATGTTTAGTAGAGGGCCCATAAGATATCCTCTAATGGAGGTGCATTAATTTAGTAGGATCACTAGATGAGGCACATGTATGAATGTATTGTCTTCAATTAGGAAGAGACAGTGACCCATCCTGGGGAGGGCATGCATGAATGTCTATTTTGTGAATGGTGCAGTTTTCTAAGTGTGTCGGGTGCATGAGTTCATGTGTTCAGTCTACCCTACTAGGTCTCATCTTTGATACAGTGTTATCCACACGTGATGGTGATATCCATTAGGTTCATTACGGTTAGGGTTAGGGCTAGGGATATTTGATGAAGCCAGATTCAATGGTTCAAGTCCTATGAAAGCTAGACTGACGAAATACAGAGAAATTATTGGACACACATCTCTCTCAAAACCGACGACTCAAAATCACTATGGAACCTTGTGATATGTTGTTATGGATAATGCTTACTTGTGACTTCATTCCTCTACAACTTCAGCCAAGTTCTGTAGGGGGGGATTATAATTTCCCCTAGTGCTAATTCCCCCTACTACATGACCTCATGGAAGATCTACTCAGATAGTGGAGCACAAGGCTTGAGGTGGGGAGAGGTGCTTTTTATGCACACATGTGAACCCTTAAAAATTTCATTCCTAGGCTAGGGTGGAACACTCTATCTAGAATAGGTTTCTTGCTAGTTTTACACACTTACCTCATGTTGTTCTCAGCCTGAGATGCCATTCTAATTCAAACAAGAATCTCCCACATTTACTTCATTGCATGTATATCCTAATATTGGAAGGTTAACACTCCTCACAACCACCCAGTCTAGCCCCAATTTACATTTTTTTTTGGAATATATTTCCTAGCACTTCCTATCATTCTGAGGATGGTATCCAGGGTAAACCCAAATTATTTGGGGCACGGGGAAATCAACAATACATTCATTAAGAGGTCAACATGTCACTTGTGACAATTGGTCCTTGGTGTGGAGGGATAGCATTGCCCCTCAATTGCTTGGGCCAGACCCAATTGACTAAAATTCTTTTTGCAAAATATGTCTTGAGAAAACCCAGGGAACTTTGCCCCATTCTGAGGATGGCACCCGAGCTTAAGAAAATTCCTTAGGGCCAAAGGCCATATCAACATGTCATTGGTGGGAATAGAACCATTGTAGGGAGGATAACAATCATTCCACCTAACCAGTGGGGCTAGATCCAAATAAAGTCAGATGTGTTTGCAGTTAGACAAAGGTCTAGGAATTTTGGAAATGAGTTTTTTGGTGTTTTTGGATGCATCATTACTTGTAGTGCTCAGGAGCATGAGTATTTCAAAGATCTAGGTTTTGTCCTTGACCTGTATATTAGCTGTGGGGATAAAAATATTATTAGCTTGTTGTAAGATAGCTTGCATCATCTCACCAGTGAGTTTCTCTTTGGATACTGGTAAAATAGATGGAAACCTGTATAACTAACATGATCAAGTATACCATGTTTTAAAAAAAAACATTTTGCCACATTTGCTAAGGATTTGCACCATTGGTGTAGCTAGATTATGGAGGTTCTAGTTCTTCAAGACTATTGAACAAAAATTTATTTGGAAATTAAGTTGTTTACGATTGTCAAATATGATTTATCATTTTAAATTCTTTGCCATCTATTGTTAATAATAGGGTATTTTATAATATTGTGCAATATTGTTTTCTATGCTTTATAGCGCAAGTATTTACTTGTTATTTTATGTATAGAGGATATGATATTCAAGTGGTTTTTATGCTAGTTTTGATGATAACATCTCAATGGTGATGGAACCCTTGCTTTGAATCATGTAAGGTTCCAATGCTGAACTGTGAAAGAGAACGCTTATTTTGGATTCTAACCACAAAAATTTTCTCAAAAGTCCAGCCCATGGAAAAAGGTGAAATGTTATATATAAATGATGTTTGTTTTTGAGCAAGAAGTCTTGTTAAAATTTGCAATATGATATCTATTAGTGACTTTATTTTTGAAGCACGTTTCTTGATTGTGAGCCATAGTTGTTTTCCAGTTATATTTCAAAATTTAATCCTGCTTGTTCTTGATGGTTTTACAAAGGCTTTTAGTGACATTATATCCTTGTTGAATTAATGTTGGGGCTACCTTGTTGAGAATACGGGTATATTATATGATATTGATGTCTTTTCTTCAATGGATTTCATGCACCATATGTTCACATTGATGATGAAGTAACTATGTTATTATCTTGATCTACATGGATAGTTCATTGTTGGTGTTGTTTGCTCATGGGTAGCACTGCATTTTTGAGCTCTTTCGATTAATGATGGAGATGATCCCTGCTTGTTGCTTCATGTGATCTTGTGCTTCTTCAGAAGAGGTTGGGTAAGTAGTTGATCATTGTTTTTCCACCACAAATGTAGCATTCTCTTGTTTGTGTAAGAAATTATGCCTAAATTTAGGATCTTACATTGTTTCATTGGTGATTGACATGTCTTCTTGCTTAAGTTGTTTTGGTTATGATCAAGTTTTGTGAAGTTTTGTGGTTAGGTGCATGTTTGTAATATTCCTAATTAGCCATGGCTAATTGGAATATTTGATTTTGCCCAATTTTTGCCTTCTATAGTTATTTATATATAAAAAAGTGAGGACGGGGGATATAACTTACTTTAAGAATAAAAATTCACTTCCTAGTAGCACAACGTTGTGACTTAAGGAGTAGCCAAGGAGGCCAAAGGGGGATGCAGAAATGAGGCCCATGTAGACACATGGAGGGGCTGCACAGGAGGGAAGAACACATGGCAAGAGGGGAATCACGCAGGAGGAGGTGAGCCTAGGGATTATGAGAGGCAGAGGCTATTAAATAGAGAGGAGACCCCTCATTTTGGATCATTCTAGTTATGAGCATTTGTGATAGTCATTTCGACTTAGAGCACGCTGGCTATTTAGCTAGTCTACAGCATTGTTTAGTGCATTGAGTGTCTCCGTTTGGAGATCTCACCCTTAGCCCTAGTGGACTTCGAGTGCCTGCTCGGGAAAGGTATTTCCATTGGTATTCCAGCAATAGTTTCATCGGCATTTCAGTAGTAGTTTCATCAACATTTTAGCAGCAGTTTCATCAACATCTTTGAGGAACTGCGTAGAACCCTAAGGGGGTGATTTTCGGGGATCGGCCATTTCAGAAAATCTTTCTGGGTTTTTCTTGGTTTTTGGAGTATAGTCTGATTCTAGAGTTTCAACCTTTTTTGAGGAGGGGGCGAGCCCCAAATCCTCATTCGATTTCCAGTAGTAGCAGTAGCATGACAGTTTTCAAGTAGCTGGGATGCAGATGAATGTGAGGCCATTCTAGGAAAACTTTCTGGGTTTTTCTGGGCTTCCTGAGCGGAGCCCGAATCCAAAGTTTTAGCTTTTTCTGAGGAGTGGATAAGCCCCAAATCATCATTTGTTTACTAGCAATAGTAGTAGCACAATAGCAACATCCACACAGATAGGCCATTCTTGTCATTCTTAGAGTATTTCTTCACTTGCCCTGTGCAAGTCGAGGTGAAATCTATCTAATCACCTCTTGTACTCATTTATTGTTCAGTATAATAAAATGGCTTAGCATTTCTCGCTGCATTTCTTGTGTATCTGCTTATATTTCTGGTTTACATTATTATATGTTGTTCCACTGTTATTTTGTCACTTCTGGGTTATTATATCATTTGCACATATTTGGTTGGAGTTTTTGCTGGGCTTTGAGGAATATTCCAGGTTAGGGATATTACAGTGGTATCAGAGCATAGATCTAGCTCAGCCTGTGGAGCTAGCAATCTATGACACCAGGGGAAAAACCCTATATCTGTTACAGAGGTCAGAGGTATAGAGACACTGAGCGTAGGTTGGAGAATACCTACGGAGAGGGAGACTCTGTTCTGGTGGTGGATGCAGAACAATAGGAGCCTATGGTGGACACAGGACAGAGGGAGCCTATGGTGGACGCAGAGCAGGAGGATCCAATGGCAGATGATGACGTGAAGAGATTTGTGGATATGCTTGTAAAATCAGTGCAGGATCTGTCGAGGCAAATTGAGGTGATGGGGCAGAGATTCACGGCAGTAGAGGCCAAATAGCGAGAGAGCCCACGAATTCTTTAGATCAGCGAGGGATCGGGTGCATCCCATCACTTGCTAGAGCAGTGTGATACTGCGCAACAGGGGGCCTCACATGCCCCTACACGCTCTACCATGCCCACCTTCTTAGGAGAAGACACGGGGGCCGCAGCCCAGCAGGAGGTAGAGCCCGGGCATATGGGCGATTATTTTTTAGAGTACCAGGCCTATGGGTAGGAGTTCAGGGAAGCCCTCTCATTGAGAGATTTTGTTCAGCTCCAGTGGTATAGTAGACCTCGCAATCATCACAGAGGGTACCGACATTACCATGATGGTGACATCCACCGTGCAGTGAGCAGATTCCACTTACCTACATTTGATGGCTCATCAAACAATTTGGCAAAGTCTTGGGTGGAGAAGCTGGACATTTATTTCTAGCTTAACCAGATGTCGGAGGCAGAGGCCATCAAGGTGGCAACGTTGCATTTTTATGGCGAGGGTTAGGATTGGTGGTTTCATGGTATGGTTACACTAGGGCACTCCACAGTGACGTCATATGCCGAGTTTACCAGGAGACTAATGGAGTGATTTGATCAGAGGGATCCAGAGCAACATTTCATTGAGATGACGAGGCTCAAACAGACAGACAGCCTAGAGACTTACATTGTAGATTCCTTGAGGGTCTTCGTGATGGTGCCAGACCTATCCACGACACAGAGGGTCTATATGTGTGTTGAGCAGTTAGCAGAGCCACTTCAGCGTTTAGTCTGATCCACTAAACCAACCACACTCAAGGACGCTATCAACAGGACCCAGGACTTATAGGATGCCTTACCTAGGACTCGAACACCTTACCCCCAGAGACAAACTTTTCAGTTTAAGGGGAAGGATGTGAGGATTGCTTCTCCAAAGGGGAATCCAGGATGAGTAGATCTTAACGATGATGCCAGGAGAGAGCTAAAGAAAAAGAAGTTGTGCTTCACCTGTCAGGAGCCATGGGCGCCAAGACATAAATGTGCTACTGGCAAAGCACATTTTATTGAGGTCTTCTCTGAGAGAAGTGGAGAAGAGGATGACAAAGAGGATGTAGAGGCAGGAGATAGCCATGCCATACAGGGACCTTTTCCACCTCCACCACCAGCAGCAGGTGGCGCATATTTTGCACCCATTGGAGGGGCCCTTGCAGCATTGCGGGGAGTTCCTAAGTATCTGACGCTACGCATAAGAGGGATAGTATGTGGCCAGTGCATATCAATTTTGGTTGATAGTGGGGTAACCCACAACTTCATCGATGCACAGATGGTTGAGCGGAGAGGTATTTAGACAGAGAGATTTGATGGGTTTTCAGTATTGGTCCCAAGAGATTAGACCATGTCGTGTGTTCACTATGTTCTGGAGCTTTTGATGACGATCAGGACCTACACATTGATCGACCACCTTTTCATGGTCGATATTCCAGACACCAACATGATACTGGGTGTTTAGTGGCTCATCACTGTAGGGAAGGTCACGACAGATTGGAAGACACTGGAGATGGAGTAGGATGATGAGAAGACAGGGAGGCATGACAGGATACGGGGACAACACACATATCCGTCTCAGACTGTTTTGGCTCATCGGATGGAGGCAATCTTCCGAAAGAGAGACATAGAGTGGGTAGTATAGTTGTGTGCATCAAAGGCAGGGACTCTAGGGCGAACAGTACATCCAAAGATACAGTCCATCCTTGACTGGTATGCCATAGTGTTTGGGGAGATTCCGCCAGGAAAGCCACCGGACCGGTGGTTTGAGCACACTATCGAGCTTGAGTAGGGCATCTAGGCAGTGATCACCACCCCCTATAGGCACCCCAAGGCCTATCGAGATGAGATTGAGTGGGCTATCCATGAGTTGTTGGCTCTTGGGCACATTCAACTGAGCACGAGCCCTTTTGCTTCTTTTTTGGTGTTGGTGAAGAAGAAGGATGGTAGATTGAGGATGTGCATTAACTACAGGGTGAGGACTGATCAAAATAGCCTCAAGTTCTTTTTGGAGCAGAAGCAGCTGTAGGAGAGGTAGTAGAAGTGGATCAGTAAGATCCAAGCATATGACTTTGACATTGAGTATGTCAAGGGTAAGAACAAGGTGGCAGCAGATGCCCTTTCACACAAACTAGCCACGTTGTCTCTTATGAGCTTGGATATAGATTCGAGGGCTCGACTCTTAGTAGAGTACTCCAAGGATAGGTTTTCATGTGAGGTCCTAGATGGGCAGGTGACAGATGATAGGTACAAGGTGGTCGATGAGATCATCTATTACAGGGACAGGATCTTCTTCACTAAGGGGTCTTAGCTCAAGAAGAAGATACTCCAGGCATCACATGATTCACCTTTGGCAGGACATCATGGGCTTACCAAAACCTACAGGGCCATTAGAGTGAGGTTCTCATGGAAGGGCCTCAAGGAGTACGTACTCCAACACATCCGGGAGTGCCATGTTTTCCAGAGGAACAAGGGCGAGATGAGCCATGCTGCGGGTTGATTGCAGCCTCTTCCCATTCCAGAGGGGAAATGGGAGAGTATTTCAATGGACTTCATCATAGGGCTGCCCTTGGTATACGGAAAGGATTGTATCTTTGTCGTCGTTCATCGACTGACAAAGTACGCACATTTTTTTGCCATATCCACACACTATACAGCAGCACAGGTGTCTGAGCTGTTCTTCAGAGATATTTTCAGGGTACATGGTCTTCCTAAGACCATCGTGAGTGATAGGGACAATTGTTTCATGGGCGAGTTTCGACAGGATCTTTTCCAGTTAGTAGGGATGGAATTGACACTGAGTACTAGTTATCACCCACAGACAGATGGGTAGATAGAGATAGTTAACAAGTGGCTAGAGGGCTACTTGTGTAACTATGTTAGTGGGCAACAACGAGCATGGTTGAGGTAGCTGCATCTAGGGGAGTACTGCTACAATACTTCACATCACATGTCCATTGGTATGTCACCATTCTATGCTTTATATGGGTATCATCCTTTATATTTTGTTGATGTGATGTTTGGTGATAGCAAGGCTCCTAGAGCCAAAATATGGATCCAAGAGAGTCAGGATATTCTCCGAGCTCTCAAGGATAACATGGCTACAACACAGAACCAGCAGAAGCTGTATGCCGATAGGGGTCGGGTGGAGAGACAGTTCGAGGTAGGGAACATGGTCTACCTACGGTTATAGCCATACCGATAGTCATCAATAAAGCAAAACGGGGTTGAGAAGCTTAAGCCTCGCTTTTATGGGCCGTACAGGGTGATACGCAGGGTTGGATAGGTTGCATATGAGTTGGAGCTGCCCCAAGGCAGTAAGATTCATAACGTTTTCCATGTATCATGCCTCAAAAAGGCATTGGGGTAGCAGGTGGTAGTGACAGATGAGCTACCACCCATGGATGACGAGGGGCATTTGGTATTGCAGCCAGAGGCTATCATTGATACCAGGGAGAGGCGACTGCGGAGCAGGATGGTTCGGGGATTCTTGGTGAGGTGGAAGAATTTGCCGGATGAGGATGCCACTTGGGAGAGTGAGAAGATCTTGCAACATCCATCACTTCAGTTGCTTAAGGACAAGCAACATTTTTCCAGGGGAGACTGTAATATTCCTAATTAGCCATGGCTAATTGAAATATTTGATTTTACCCAATTTTTGCCTTCTATAATTATTTATAAATAAAAAAGTGAGGATGGGGGACATAAATCACTTTAAGAATAAAAAATCACTTTCTAGTAGCACAAAATTATGACTTAAGGAGGAGCCAAGGGGGCCAAAGGGGGACACAGAAATGGGGACCACGCAGACACATGGAGGGACTGTGCAGGAGGGAAGAACACATGGCAAGAGGGAATCATGCAGGAGGAGGTGAGCCTAGGGATTGTGAGAGATAGAGGCTATAAAATAGAGAGGAGCCCCTTCATTTTGGATCATTCTGGTTATGAGCATTTGTGATAGTCATTTCGACTTAGAGCACGCTGGCTATTTAGCTAGTCTGCAGCACTATTTAGTGCATTGAGTGTCTCCGTTCGGAGATCTCACCCTTAGCCCCGGGGGACTTCGAGTGCCTACTCGGGCAAGGTATTTCCATTGGCATTCCATTAGTAGTTTCATCAGCATTTCAGCAGCAGTTTCATTAGCATTTCAGCAGCAGTTTCATCAACGTCTTTGAGGAACTGCGCAGAACCCCAATGGGGTGATTTTTGGGGGCCACCCATTTTAGAAACAATTTCTATTTTTTTCTGGGTTTTTTTAGTAGAGTCTAATTCCAGTGTTTCAGCCTTTTTTGAGGAGGGGAATAGCTCCAAATCCTTATTCAATTTCCAGTAGTAATAGTAGCATTACAGTTTTCCAGCAGCTGGGACGAAGATCAGTCTGACGCCATTCTAGGAACGCTTTCTGGGTTTTTCTGGGTTTCTTTAGTAGATCCTGAATCCAACATTTCAGCTTTTTTTGAGGAGGGGAGCAGCCCCAACTCATCATTTGTTTACTAGCAACATCAGTAGCACAGTAACAACATCCACGCAGAGAGGCCATTCTTGTCATTTTGATAGTATTTCTTCACTTGCCTTGTGCAATTCGAGGTGACATCTATCTAATCACCTCTTGTACTCATTTATTGCTCAGTATAATAAAATGGCTTAGCATTTCTCGCTACTTTTTTTGTGTATCTGCTTATATTTTTGGTTTACATTATTATATGTTGTTCCATTGCTATTTTATCACTTCTGGGTTATTATATCATTTGCACATATTTGGTTGGAGTTTTTGTTGTGGTTTGAGGAATATTCTAGGTTAGGGATATTACAATGTTCTAGGTCTTGAGCCAACGGGAGTTGTTCTTCTCTCCGTGAGGACAAACATTATCATTTTTCTTTGGAATATTATCAAAGGATAGTCGGTAACAATTTTTCTTAATGCTGACAACTTTGTTGTTTGTTTCTTTGTTTTTATGCCACCATGTTCCCTCCTAGAAAATGTTGTGCCTGGAGCCCAGTAGATGCATCACTGCTCGTAGTGCTCAAGAGCATGAGTATTTCAAAGATATAGGTTTTGTACCTTGACCCGTATATTAGCTGTGGGGATAAAAGGATTATTGGCCTATTGTAGCATATCCTGCATCATCTCGCTAGTGATTTTCTCTTTGGAGACTGGTAAAATAGATGGAAACTTGTATAAGTAACATGATCAAGTATACCATGTTTAAAAAAAAAAAATTGCCACTTTTCCTAAGGATTTGCACCATTGGTGTAGCTGGATTGTGGTGGTTCTAGTTCTTCAACACTATTGAACAAAACTTTATTTGGAAATTAAGTTGTTTACAATTGTCGAATATGACTTATCATTTTAAATTCTTTGCCATTTGTTGTTAGTAAACATCAATGTAACAAAGAATAGATCCAAGAAAAAATAAGAGAGCACTTACTTTTGAAATCATTCCATCTTCCCACATCACTTCAATATCCCCATTTTTGAGACCTATAATATTCCCAATTTACAATAAATCTGATTCTTTGGTATCCATACCTACTTTAGCCTTACACCTTCTTGAAGACCCTTGCTAGAAAATTTTCTCTGTAATTTTGGTCTCATTTACACATTTTGGCTTCAGTACAATTTTTTATCATCACCAAACTGATCCTCAAAGGCCAGACCAGCTTGAGTTTTTTCTCATTTTCTCAAAGATCTTTGTTCTGAAGATAGCTTTGTTCTAATACAATACTTAGGTTTTCACTCCATTTCATAATCTCTCTCAATGTTTGAATCATTTTCTGTTTTCATGCAATTCTCAAGTGATGAGATGACACACCTTATCATCAGTTGATGATTCAACAACACTAGACACTTCTAGTAGCTCAACAACAAATGTTAGTCGAATAACCATGTCCCCAATACAATAATTTTAATCTGGGTGCTCAATTATCTCATAGACACTTACCACTTCTTCTTTGTCAAACTCTCTAGGGTCTTCTGGCTACAACATAGGTTTCAGCCACCTTGCTATAGGTGTGCGCTCTTTTAAATTGACATTTTTCACAACTGCTACATGCTTTGACTCCAGATCTTCTACATCCTCCTCTAAGCCCTATACGTATATCTTGCTATATGCCACATCAGAGTTGAAAAGGTTCTGAACGATGAATGTGATGTGCAGCCATGGACATTCAGGAAAACACTGAGAGAGCTATGTGCTAACATTGTTCCTGAACACATTCTGAAAAGGTAAATTTTATTTATGCTTCTATTTACAGTTGCAATAAATGTTTCAACATATTTCACTAAAAACTACTACACACTTTAGTTGAAGGTAGCATTTCAAGCCTCAACCACTACAATTGGTCCATTGTTGTCTCCCAGTTATATTAAGAAAATTGCTAGAAACATAGGTGGCGACATAGGATGCCAGAGCATCACGTATTGTAATGTGATAGATTTCTTGGATTGGATTATTTTCATTGAAGACCTCATACCCACAACAATTTTTCTTAAGAGTGATTGAAGAAAGGCATGTATGTCAATTGACACCACAGCGAGGAAATTTTAAATTGTATAGAAAAGTTGACAGTGCCGACTAGTACATTAAAGAACATCTTCTGCAAATGATTCTAGACATGTATCTCAGCCTCGTTATGGTAGGATATAAGGATTTCTCATATAGAAGAAATGTCTAGTAGTCTTGGAAGTGAAGTTCAATATGCTACTGGTAACAGAGAAGGATGGATAAACTACAGGTTTACTCGTGACCTATATTGGCTTGACATGTGTAGGCTTTACATATAGACAAAATAATAAGAAGTTAGTTGTCTTTGAAGTAAATTTCATTATACTTCCAATAACAGAGAGGTTTGAGTAAACTAGATTACTACTGGTGACATGGACTGGATTGATGTGGATGCCCTCTTTTGTAGGCCTGATGGTTACACTAGCTTTTCATTCCACAATCCCTTGCTTCTCTTCCATAGGAACTTGCTTCCCTTCAATGTAGACCATATCCCTATGTTCTACCATGTTTTTTACTAGTCTGTAAATCACTTGTAGCTCTTCTCTCCAACTGTAAAAGCGTACAATGAATCTAAAACACTCCATTCCTAGACATTGCCTAATTTCTGCTTAGTATTTTTTGGTTGAAGAAACATGTCTTATCTTATCAGAAAATATGTACAAAATGCAAAAATAAAATACGGAAAATATCTACAAAAACTAAGAAAGAAATCGGGCATATTTCTCGGTGCTAATAACATGCTGACAAGATTAGATACCTAAAAAAGTTCGTTGGTGAGTTGCTAAATTACATCACTCTAGATTCTTAACAGTTAGTTTTGTCCACCACTATAGTATCTTGGAAGTTTCTTAGAATTATTTTTTTTCCCCTTTTGGAAGCTAAGGTGTAAGTGTATTTTTCACAGCTTGTTTTCCTTCGGTAAATTAAGTAAAATCATAAATGAATCATCCCCAAATATTTTGGAATCTAAATTCAAATGAGTGCATTTACATTCAAATTGATTAGAATTAGGCGTAAATAGTTGATGAGACAATCCAACATGATATCTATGAGGTCAATTGAAAAATCTGAGAGAAACAGGGATAGGGTATTCCAATTTACACCATCAAAAACAAAATGCGGAGGCGTATATAGGAACACGCAAATGGAAAATGATGATGCTCTGTAGAAAATTGATTGGAATCCGTAGCTAGGAGTTAAGATTATAGAGCTACAATGATCAGTTTTGGAGAAATGGAAAATTGATATATAAAGTAATGTTTGGTGCTGGCCTCTATGTGATTTATGGTGGTCGTCTCCTCATGCCTATTGATCCCAAAATCGGAACTAAATTTGTTCTAATTAATTATTGTTCTTGAAAGATATCAAGGGAACATGACAGATACAATTTTGTTAGCTTTTGACATACTCTTCTGGAGTGTTATCTTTTATATGTTGTCTTTTGTTGAATTTTTAATAATTCAGATTTGAAAAAATTGTAATTTTTGTGCTTAATGATTTGGGCTCGCAATAACTAAATGGCATCTAAATGGCATTTGGGAAAAAGGTGTTTTCTACTATCAAATTTATTGTTTTTTTCTTTATACTTCCTCACATCATTTAATTATCCACTGTTATATGTATTTACTTGTATTTCCAAAGAAAATGTTGGCACCAAATGTATCGCAATTTTCCTGAAATATTGTTCCTTTATGCCACACTAACATTGAAAGATGCCATTTCAAGATAGTTTTACATTTATGTCTTTTGAGCAGGAATGGTTAAAGGATGCAAATCACCCATCAAAATAACTTATATGTCGAAGATGCAATTTTAGAATATTTATTTGTAATAATTTTTCATTTTAGTAGAATGTTTAAAACATATAAATCATTTATCATAATAATTATTTTGTATTAATTTAATTATATGTAATAATTGAAGTTATAAATTATTTGACATGATAATATGGAACATGGAGTGGGTATGCAATCTGCTGCCAAGGGAATCTTGAAACTGACAGACAGGTAGATGTGTGTTGCTTTGTCGATGTTGACTAGGCTACAGACCTTGACCAATGGAGGTCAACCAACGGGTATGTTTTCAATGTTGGGTTGTGTTATATTCTTTCCATGACTAACCTACGTAGTGAACCGGGGGGTCCGCCCCCCCTTCATTGCGCCGATGGCGTAGCGGGAGGGCGGCAGCCCCCCCTTTCCGGGGGGTTTGAGGGGGCCGGGTAGCCCCCCTCTACGGGGTTCGGGGCAGCGCCCCGAGAATTTTTTTTTTTTTTTTTGACCCTATATTAGGTTGGGTGAACCTACCTATGGTTTTTGGTCCATGGTTTTGGACGCAATGGTTTTCGGTCCATTGTATTGGATACTTCGACATGTATAAATATGTATTGTAACATTGAAAGGAATATATTGAAAAATCAAGCTGGTAGTCTCGGTTTTGAGATCCAATCGGAAATCTCTGTGTATATGTGTTTTATGTGTTATGCTCTCGCATTTTTATTTTTCCTGTGATTTAGAATTCGTATGCAGGTAATTTCTGTACGGGGTTAAAACCTACATTTGGTATCAGAGCTGTTTTGGCTTCAAGGGGACGCCTTTGTTGCTGAGGGGTTTCGCTCGGGCCTGTGGTAGACCCTGTTCAGTGGGAGATCTGCGAGATCGATTCTGGTGGTGAAAGAAGATGGCGAGCGGCGGAAAGATAGAGATTGAGAAGTTCAATGGTCAGAGTTTTGAGTTGTGGAAACTCAAGATGGAGGATCTGTTGGTGGATAAAGATCAGTGGATCGCGGTAGATCCGGGTACTAAACCAACGGGATTGACCGATGAAGAATGGAAGAAGTTGGATTGGAAGGCAAAGAGCACAATACGATTGTGTGTCTCAGATTCAGTATTGTTGAATGTATCAGGGGAAGCTACGGCGAAGGCTTTATGGACAAGTTAGGGACTTTGTACCAATCTAAGTCTCTGGTGAATAAACTGTTCCTGCGGAAAAAGTTGTATAACCTGAGGATGAAAGATGGAGACTCGGTGACAGAGCATCTTAATGCGTTTAATACTGTGGTAAGTCAGTTATTATCTGTTGATATTAAAATTTTAGATGAAGATACGTGCATCAGTTTGTTGTGTTCTCTACCAGATTCGTGGGATAGTCTGGTTATTGCAATAGGTAGCAATGCAATTGCTTTGCAGTTTGATGAAATAGTCTCAGCCTTGCTGACGGAGGAGATGAGACGGAAAAATATGAACAACCAGAATGGTGATGCCTTGTCTGTACGAGGACGGTCCCAGAACAGAAACAAAAATAAGTCATCGAGTGGGAGATCTAAATCTAGAGGGAGATCTAAATCTCCAGGAAAACCTACAAGGTGGTGTGCTGGAAATGCGGAAAGGAAGGGCACTTCAGAAGGGAGTGTAAATCTAAAGCTCCTGGTAAAGGAAAGGGATCTGATGATGCTCCTTCTACAGAGGCAAAAACCACCTCAGATGAAGGTGGGGATGTGTACTTGGCTTCTTCAAGTACACATGTAGATCATGAGGCATGGTTGATTGACTCAGGTGCATCCTTTCACTTCACTCCCCATAGAGAGTGGTTCTGCGAGTATGAGAAATACGATGGTGGTGATGTCTTCTTAGGAGATGATAGGAAGGCTAGAATCATTGGTCGCGGAAAAGTAAAGTTGAAGTTGAAAGGTGGAAGGGTTAGAACCCTTCCGGGTGTTTTGCATATTCCTGGCGTTGGCCAGAAATCTGATTTCTGTAAGCAAGTTGGATGATGCAGGTGTAAAGACAGTGTTCGAGAAGGATACCTGCAAGATGGTTCGAGGAGCACTGGTATTGATGCTGGGAGTTCGGATTGGAACTCTGTACAAGCTGCAAGGTAGCACTGTTGTTGACGGGTGCAATAGTTCTATGGTTCCTGAAAATGGAGTAGAAAATCTAGTGGTCTCTGGAGAGAAGACCATGTTGTGGCATCAAAGGCTTGGACATATTGGAGAGAAGGGCCTTCGAATACTTCATGGTAAAGGTATGGTAGAAGGTATGAGTAATAGCTCTCTGGATTTTGGTTTCTGTGAAAATTGTGTATATGGGAAGCAGAATCGGGTGAGTTTCCCCTCTGGTGTTAAGAGGACGAAACAAATATTAGAGCTTGTGCACAGTGATGTGTTTGGACCTGTGAAAGTTCCATCACTGGGTAAGTCTGTGTACTATGTATCATTTATAGATGATTCTCAAGGAATACATGGATATATTTCCTTAAGAAGAAATTTGAAGTCTTTGACAGGTTTAAAGAATTTAAGGCTCTGGTGGAAAATCAGATAGAGAAGAAGATAAAGGTACTGAGGACAGATAATGGTGGAGAATTTTGCAGCAAGGAATTTGAAGAATTCTGCAAGAAGTGTGGTATAGCACGACAGAAGACTACTCCATATACACCTCAGCAAAATGGAGTCTCCGAAAGAATGAACAAGACGTTGATGGAAAGGGAAGGAAGCATGCTCAGTGGTGCCGGGTTAGGACAGGAATTCTGGGCAGAGGCAGTGGATACTGCATGTTACTTGGTCAACAGGTCACCTCATCAGCGTTGGAGGATAAGACTCCAGAAGAAGTATGGACTGGTAAGAAACCCTCTCTTTCACATCTGAGGGTATTTGGATGTGATGCATATGTACATGTTCCAAAGGAGAAACGAACCAAGTTGGATTGTAAATCTAAAAAGTGCATCTTTATTGGG
>APFE030659880.1:131182-150357 GCA_000404065.3 Pinus taeda
CACAATGATGTCAGTATCACTTTGTGAGGGATATGATAGAAGACAAAAAGGTGTTGCTGGTAAAGGTGGACACTTTGAAGAATACTGCAGATGCATTGACAAAATCTGTGAGCTCTGAGAAGTCCTCTTGGTGTAGAGAAACAATGGGCATTTCAGGGCTGGAAAAATGACTAAGCTCTCTTGCGGCCCCTGTGGAAAGAAAACAACAAGTGGGAGATTGTTGGGTTGTGTTATATTCTTTCCACAACTAACCTATGTAGTGAACCGGGGGGTTAGAGGGGGGGGGCGGAGTCCCCCCTTCATTGCGCAGCGGGGGGGTTTGAGGGGCGCGGGTAGCCCCCCTCTAGGGGGTTCGGGGCAGCGCCCGAGATTTTTTTTTTTTTTTTTGGGACCCTATATTAGGTTGGGGTGAACCTACCTATGGTTTTCGGTCCATGGTTTTGGACGCGATGGTTTTTGGTCCATGGTATTGGATGCTTTGGCATGTATAAATATGTATTGTAACATTGAAAGGAATATAATGAAAAATCAAGCTATTAGTCTCGGTTTTGAGATCCAGTGGGAAATCTCTGTGTATATGTGTTTTATGTGTTATTCTCTCGCATTTTTATTTTTCCTGTGATTTAGAATTCGTATGCAGGTAATTTCTGTACGGGGTTAAAACCTACATTCAAACTGTTTGGTGAAGCTATAAGTTGGATGAGTAAGAGACAAGTGGTTACATCCTTGTCAACTATAAAATTTTAATATATGGCAGCCACTCATTCAAGCAAGGAAGTTGTAGGGTGGAAGATTTCGCGTTAAAAGATTAACCGTCATTTGAAATGATAATATGGAACTTGGAGTGGGCCTGGAGTACCTAAAATTGCTTCTACTTTCCTAAGAGCTTGTCTTCCTTAGATATAAGGAAACAAGTTAGATACAAGAGCATCTAGCTTAGGGTAACATGTTTACTAAGGGATTTGGATTCCTAAGTTAGGATTTAATTATTTAATGTATTTTCCTATAATTTTAGGAGACAATGACAATTATTATAAATAGAAGAAGGTTCGAGAGTATTTTGGAAGAGTTTAAAGATTTGAGGGTTATTTAGTTCTCATCTAGAGATAAGGGATCAGGTGAGATTTTTTATGGATCATGAGAGATATTGTGGGAGTTTGTTTGGGATGTAGAGCCTACTTTGGGTTCAAATCCACTTGTATAAATCTAAGTGAGCCTATGACACATGTAAAAGAAGGAGAGTTAGGAAAGAAAGGCTAATTGTTAGGCCAATAATTCTCTTGTAAATATCTTATTTCTTTAATTAATTATTTTTGAATATTTGTATGCATTTGTTATGTGTGTGGATTTTAGTTTTATGTGGGTTTTTATTTGCAATATTTTGCGCCTTCATTTTGGTGTCAAAGCTTGGTTGAGATTGATTATTTGTAAATTGTGTGATGGATTGTCTTGTGATTTTGGAGTCATTGTTGAGTGAATTTTTCGCCTGTTGCTGCAAAGAAGGTATCATTGTTGGAGCAAGTTTATGTGTGTATGGATCACTGCAAGCGATCATTGTTTTGTTTGCTGAAGATATGGCGTCTCAAAATTGAGATTGTGCATTCCTAGAGAGAGAAAAATGTGAAGATCAAACAATTTGTTGTATTATTTGTTATTTGTGCAATCCAAAATGATGCAAAATCACTATTAGAAAAGTGGAGGAGCTATCATCTCTTTATTATTGCAGAATTCGATCTATTCAAAGGTTGTAGTCATTGCCTTTGGAGTTAGACAAATTGTTATTGACGCCTGGTGTGAGACATATGCACAGAGAAGCAACGCAAAGGGTGTGGGATGAAGTTTTAAGGATGAGGTTCCCAATGTGCTTAATTGGAGATGGGCCTTCTTAATTGGAACCATAGTTTGTTGTCCCAATGGGAATGAAACATTGTGATGGATAAAACGACGTGTTAGAAATATTGCAGTGTCTTTTCCAACAATGAGTTGAGTAGGCATAGCACACCCACTTATTACTTCACACCATAGTTGTCAAATTTTAATTTAAATTTTAATTCGAGATATGATACGACAAAAATTCATACGATAAATTTTCAATTCGGTATCGGTAAAAAAAATACCATAGTATAACATACTAATATATATATATATATATATATATATATATAAATAATATATATATATATATAATATATAGATATATATATTGCTTTCCTATAATCACAATGTTTTTACTCATTTCGTTTTATTCATTTAAAATTTAAATATTTTGTAACAATTTTGTCAATATAGATAATTTAAAACTGAAATTCACTAAGAAAATTCATAACAACACTTATCTACTAATCTCTCTCAAAATTACATCTCTCCCTAGACTTTTGTAATTAATATACATTTAAAAATTAAATATTCAAAACTGAAAACTAAATCTCTCCTTAGTTTCAAATGTTATATAATATATTTTTTAATTAGTACATATTTAAAAACTAAATATTCAAAACTTATTTTTATTCACATCTAGCCAAGTTTTCCAATGATGGTCTAAAACCCAAAAACCTAGTAGAAAGAAGATTCCTTGCCACATGATGGGCTTCTTTGCACTCAGTTGCCAGGAGGATGATACTAAGATGTAAAAACTGGAAATTCAAAAAATACCGTAAGATAAAGAATAAATAAGTTAATTACATTATAATTTTTTTGAGTTGAATTGCAAGCCGCAACCCTCGAAATTTAACAAAACATTACTTAAATCATGATCAGGCTATTTACTTGCTTGAAAATAGTAAAATCTCATCTTCTTTCTTAGCTCTTGCGAATATATGTAGGTCTCTACATTTTAAGGACGTTGCTTTGAAATGTTCAACATTTTTGTAGGGCAGAAACCTCTTCTTTGACTGATGGGAGGGGTTCTCACTTATTTTCAGCTAGGGCTTTGCGTTTTGGGGTTTCATCTTGATACATAAATTTCCAAGGGAGATGCGGGCTTATTATTATTGTTTTGCTTGGCCACAGGAGTTTTAAGGCTGGTTTCTATTGCAAATCTTTATGCGCTATAACCTTTCGTGTTTTTGTAGAGATTTAAATTCTAAATTTGGAGGGTTTTCTCATTTGGATTTTTGGCGTATTAGTGACTATAGTATTCAAACACTGAGCACAGTGGGTAGAGTAGCAGAGAAGACAAGACAATGCAACGTTGTCAAGAAGTCCAATCAACATACTTTGAAGGGTTAAGCATCAAACAAAGTAAACAACAACAATGAGTGACCACTGTTGCTCAAAGGTGCAAACCAGAAGAGGAAGAGGATGCACACTAAGTGTTTAATGCATCAATTGTCTAACAAGTGAAGTTACAGTCCTGTTTGTGCAATATTTTTATAGGACTTCTAATGGACTTATACATGGATGTTAACCAATTGCTTGAAATCTTGTCAGAGTCTCCAGCTTCGCTTGAAGTACCAATGGTTGAAGGTCAAGGGGTACAGCTTGAAACTGGGGTCCATGAAAAAACCATGGAGTCAAATTTTTCATTTTGGAAAGCCCAAGTAAAACAAATTTTGCAATAACATCCTTTGATAATATTGCCATTCCTATTTGAGCATGTAGCATGCGAAAAATTACTTTGCAACATTTAGGGTTTGGACTCACGACATGGAGGGAATCTGTCTCATGGATTCATAACCGCAAAAAAGTGAGTATTTGCTACATCAATTTACTTTTAATCAATGCCATACCATCTAGATGAGTCCACGGGTGAGCTCACATTGCTAGTCTACTAATAAAATGGAGGGAAACAGTTCCATGATTGAAAAATATTGAACCAGTATTTTGGGGAAGTGTTCAAACTGTTAATGGTTGTGTTTGTTTTCTTGGGTTATAGGATTCATTGACTATGAGATGCTTGATAATACTACCAGCCTTTTTAGGCCCAAACTTATCATTGATGGTGCTAGTTCATATCCTCGAGACATTGATTACCCTCGCATGAGGCAGATATTGAAGCTAGGTATTTCTACAGATCTTATAATGGAAGTCCTTTCAAAAAGTTTCTCTTTCTAGTAACATTTATTCTAGCATATTTTAGTAATATGTTCTTTTAGTATGTAATGTTGGATTTTTTTATGCTTTTTAGTACTAAAACGTTTTTGGTTTGGGAATATTGTCAATACAGTTGGGGCATACTTAATGATGGACATGGCTATACTTGTAAAAAATTTTACAACAAAAAAATGGTAGAATTCTATCTCCAATACTCATATTTGTTCATCTCCATCTAAAGATAAGTAGGATTAATAAAAAACATTTCACAAAATCCATGCTCTAACATAGCTACATGGCAACTATTTTACAAACTAATTATATAACAAGATAAATAAATATATCATTTCTAATTTTCCAATAGGCCTCAAAGGAAGTACCCAAACACAATGAGCAAGGATTGTAATCCAAATTCTTTGTTCCATTCAAATTCTTGTTCTCACATTTATTTCCCAGATTTCCTCCCTCTCATCACTGGCATATAGCTTAATGTTTGTTTAGCTACACTTGCATAAGTGAGAGTTCTAATGTCTACCTTTGTTACCCCTAGGATGAGGGAACATCCTCCCTCACTGTCTCTAATCATTGTTCCTCCCATGGATTATTAATTTGTTGTTTCACCATTTTTCCCTTGTGTGTCTTCTCAATTTTTCCATTTTTACCTTTTTTATTTTTGCACTTATCTTCTTCATGTCAATTTTCTAAGGACTTATTGTGGCTCATTTCCCTCTCCTCACTCATATATTTATATTCCAATAGACGAGAAATATATTTATATTCCATATCAGTAATATACATATTTTAGTCCTCAAGGGATTGCTTAGAAAACAAGGCTCATAGTCATTACAAGAAATACTCATTATGATTCCAACACATTGTCACATGTAGGATTTCTCCCTACCACCTGCGCTAAACCTAATTGGCATTCCATGAGAAATATCTTTATATTCGATATAAGGAATATACTTATTTTGGTTCTTGACGGATTGATTAGCAAGGCTTCAAGCCATTACAAAAAATACTCATTATGAACTTTGTTAGCCCTTTACAAAGCCCTTATTATTTAGTGAAATATTCGCCAAGATCTTACAAGATTTTATAATCCAATGAAAGATTCACCATGATTTTACAAGATAATATAATCTAGTGAGAGATTCGCCAAAAAAATTATATATACATATTATATTATTGATAAAATAGCTTTCCATTTTTCCTATGTATCATGGGGATTCACCCATTTATTATATATATAAATTTAGGGGGGCTCTTAAAATTCTCCCTGCAGGGGATCTCCCCGATATGAGTTCCAAATTAGACCTCATATCACTTAATGTAGGAGTTTCATATGGAAATATGACCTAATTGTCGTTTACTTAAAGATTTTCCTTGGCTTAAGCAATTAGCACAAGAGAGAATCACACATGTGCTTTTGAATGAGTGAGAGAGTGAGTGTTGTGAAATGTTCAATTGTAGATGTATCAAGGTTCCTTCACTCCAAGGGAGAGACAGTGAATCTCCAATACTTAAGTAATAGTACTAATATAATCAATACTCACACAAATAAGCGAGAAAGAATCATTAGACATCAAGTTGAATAGTTCATGTAGATGCTACAATCCTTAAATTGTCACAACAGATTTCAAGCAAGTTGAGCACCAAAGACATCAGAATAGTTCAATTACTATTAGTACGTATGAAATCCAACATAAACTACAAACATAAGAAGAATAGTATTAAAATGTCCATGACTCATGCATGAAAATATGTTGGCCAAATGGGTTCAATTATTAAGAAAAATTCCGAAGATATATAAGTACAATGAACATCACTAGCTCCAATAGTGGAGTGTTAGAACCACTACTTTCTCCCCAAAGGTGCTATCTCTATCTCTCTAATCCTTTGTAGGAGAAGCCAAGTTTAGAATTCCTTTGCTTTTGTGATGAGGATCCTTTTATAACTTGATGCGTGACCTTTCATATCCTCATGACTCTTGAATTTCCAACTTCTAATGAATTTTTGACTTCTACAACCTTTGAAATTCTAAATGACTTTCAAAATTACATATGGCTCTTGAAATTACATGTATTTTGGGTTTCTACACATGTCTCTCTTGTCCATACATGATATTGGACTTCCACTTATTTTTCTTTAAAATAATTACATCATTAAATCATAACTTCGACATCATCGTATGGTAAGGACATGACAAATCACTATCATTGATGACTACGACTCATAGCGGTTGATGACATGGATTTTCTTGAATAGGTAACAAGGTTTCCACTTGTGCCTTCAATCTTGCATGCAACCTTTGTGTTGGTAATGTATTCAACCTCCAAATCATCTTTAATCACATGGAGTCTTTAGGATGTTTCGATCCTCAAGATCCAATGTGTTCTTTGTTCTTGAATGCTTCCTTTGACTGCCCTCTACACCCAATCTTCTTCATGCACCCTTTCCATGATGTTCTTGAAATACCTGGAACTGCAAACACTCATGGAAACAAAACATTAGTCTACAAAATCTCCTATCCTAGCATGTTTCATGTTAATTTCCTATTCATGACTTAGTAATGGGATAGGGAAGAGAAAGGAGAACTTTTGGGTGCAAGAGCTGTAGGAATTTAGAGGGTAAGTCCTCAGAAAAAGCACTAAAGGACACCACTCACAAGCAGATCAAAGATCAATACACCAGTATTCTTGACGTGGTTAAAACCTTCAAAGAGGGAAATAGTCCATGGCCTGAGCCAACATGAGTAGTTCAGACAATTTATTAATAAAAGAATGAAAATTTACATAAGCTTCTCTCATGAATGATTACACTACAAATGGCCCTCTATGCTCTTTAAATAAAGATCATGGACCAATCGGGTGTTAAGCCATGGATCAAGTGTTGGTAATACTGAGGAGATAATGAACCATTGGATCAAGTCATGTCTAGAACATATCGTGACTGTCAGATTGTAAGTTACAAAAGTATATAGTAAAGAAACACACTTTACCTAACTCTACACTAGACCAAGTTATACTTAGCTATTTCTTATGTGTTGGAATATCCTAACATCCCCCCTTAAGAAAAACTTGGGATAGGATTGAAGGATGTAAAAATATGACACAATAGGAAAAGGAAAGAGGCATTAGAACCCATCCCTCCTTAGTGAAAACTTACTGAACTCCAACCATAAATCGAAGCTTAGTAAACTTTGCCTCTATGAGAGCCTTTGTAAATATGTATGCAACTTGATCATCTGTTGAACAATATTGCACTTCAAGAACATTGTCATGAATGAGATTTTTGATGAAGTGCATGTGCAGTTCAATGTGTTTTCTACGCTAATGTTGGACTTGATATTTGCATAGTTGAATCACACTTTGATTATTACACCAAAGTGTAGTCGGATTTTGCTGTCAAAAGCCAAACTCTGACAAGATCTGTTGAAGCCACATTGCTTCCTTACTAGCTTCTACAGCACCATGATACTCTACTTCCATTGAAGAAAGAGAAATGGAACTTTGTCTGTTGCAAACCCAAGGAATATGTCTTGAACCAAGAGTGAACACATAACTTGCAGTATACTTTTGATCATCAGGGTCACCAACCCAATCTAAATCAATGAAACCAACCAATAGAGGAGATGCTTCTGCACTATAATGGACCCCAAACTAAATTGTACCTCGAACATAACGAAGTATTATTTTAGCTTCTTTCCAATGACTTTCATGTGGATTTTGCATAAACTGACGAATAATGCCAACAAAAAATGAAAGGTCGGGACGAATATGGATCGGATACAAAATTTTTCCTACAAGTTAATGGTATAAGGTAGCATCAACTTCAAGGGAAGTACAAGTGACTCAAAGTCTGCCTCCAGACTGAAAGGGAGAAGGCGCTCGCCTATAGTATCCCACGTGAAAATGACGTAGAAGATCATAGGCATACTTGGACTGGGAAAGGGAAATACCTTCCTCGGATTGCAATACTTGAAGACCAAGAAAAGAATGAAAGTGTCCAAAGTTTTTCATTTCAAACTTATTTTTAAGGCTGGAGTTCACATGGTTTATAAGGTTGGGATCAGTACTAGTAAGGATAAGATCATCAACATAAAGAAAAAGAATGATAAGAGACTTTCCCACTTTCTTGGTGTAGACAACATTGTCAGAATGACACCAACAAAAGCCAGTTTCTGAAAGAAAGCTATCCATTTTGGCATACCAAGACCAACAATCTTGCTTGAGACCATAAAGGGATTTCCTAAGTTGACATACAAGGTTGGAGTCTGTTTGTATAAATCCATTAGGTTGTTCCATATATATTTCTTCATGAAAGTCCTCATGCAAGAACGCAATTTTAACATACATCTGATGGACTTCCCATTTGAGAGAGGTAGCAAGGGAAAGAACATGGTTGATAGAGTTCATTTTGCCATCAGGGGAGAAGATTTTAGTATAGTCAATGCATTCAAGTTGTGAAAAACCCTTAGCAACAAGTCAATCTTTTTGTTTATCAATTTTTCCATCTGACCATACTTGCTTCTGTAAATTCATTTGCATCTAACAAGCTTTCATCCCTTTGGAAGAGGAACAAGATCCCATGTATCATTAGCCAATAATGAATGATATTCTTCATTCATAGCTGCATCCCAATCTGGATGGCTTGAAGCTTCTGCAAAGGTGTCAGGATCATAACTCGTTGAAGCTTGAGCCAGTAAAGCAGAGGTTCTGTTGAATTGAGAACATGTACATCACTAATATGTAGGATCACCGACAAAAGCACCTACTCCATCTTGAGTAGCACGGACCCATTTTGGAAGTTGAGGAGCTTAAGGAGGATACTAAGAAGGTGGGGGAAGATTTTCATCCTCGCTGTCATCATCTGAAAAAGAAATATTTTCAGAAGTACAAGGGATAGAGAGAGGTGGCATGTACATTGAACTAGGCTCGTAGGTCAATATTTTTTAGCAAACTTTGCATCTCTTCTAATGCTAACATTTTTGGACTTAAGTGGAATAAATCTACATCGTTTGACATCTTCAGAATATCCAACAAAAATACATTTTTCACTCTTAGTTTCTAAAGATTTATGTTTCCCATCTGGAATATGGGCCCATGCTTCACTTCCAAAATCATGAAAGTGACTTACATCTGGTTTAATTGAGCTCCATGCTTCTTTTGGAGTGATATTCTCTAAAATATTAGTAGGAGTGTGATTTACTATGTAATTTTCATAGTTAATTGCTTCTGCCCAAAATTTCAGACTAAGTCCTTTAGATTGAAGCATACAATTAGCCATTTCCTTTAAAATGCAATTCATCCTTTCAGCTACACCATTTCGTTGTGGAGTATATGGAATAGTATGTTGCATTCGAATTCCATTCTCACTGCAAAAGTTGATGAATTTGTTGTTAAAATATTCTATGCCATTATTAGATATTAGCTTAAGAATTTGATGTCCAGATTGTTTTTCAACAAAGGCCTTAAAGGCCAAGAACATGTTAAATAATTTACTCTTGAGTTTTAAGAAGTATACCCAAGTGTGTCTGGAGAAATCATCAATGAAAGTTAAGAATGTTGGGTTGTGTTATATTCATTCCATGACTAGCCCACATAGTTAACGTGGGGTTAGAAGGGGGTCGGAGCCCCCCCTTCATTGTGCTGATTGCGTAGCAAGGGGAGTTGCAGGAGGTTTGAGGGATGAAGGTAACCCCAATCTATCGGGTCTGAGGCAGTGCCCAACAAAATTTTGCTTTTGGACCCTATATTAGGTTGGGCAGAACTACCTATGGTTTTCTGCATGATTTTTCAGATATGGTTTTGGACGCGATGGTTTTCAGTCCATGGTTTTGGATGCGATGGATTTTGGTCCATGGTATTGGATGCTTCAACATGTATAAATATGTATTGTAACATTGAAAGGAACAAAACAAAAAATAAAGCTAGTAGTCTCGGTTTTGGGATCCAGGGGAAATTCTTTGTGTATATGTGTTTTATGCATTATGCTCTCACATTGTTTATTTTCTTTCTTTTAGGATTCGTATGTAGGTAATTTCTATACAGCGTTAAAACCTACATTTGGTATCGGAGCTATTTTGGCTTCAAGGGGATGCCTTTAGTGTTGAGGGGTTTCACTCGGGAATGTGGTAGATCCTGTTCAGCGGGAGATCCGCGAGATCAATTCTGGTAGTGAAACTAGATGGTGAGCAATGGAAAGATAAAGATTGAGAAATTTAATGGTCAGAGTTTTGAGTTGTGGAAACTCAATATGGAGGATCTCTTAGTGGATAAATATAAGTGGATCGTAATAGATCCGAGTACTAAACCAACGGGAGTGTCAGATGAAAAATGGAATAAGTTGGAACAGAAGGCAAAGAGAAGAATACAATTGTGTGTCTCAGATTCAGTATTGTTGAATGTATCAGGGAAAGCTATGGAAAAGGCCTTGTGGGACAAGTTAGGGACTCCATACCAATCTAAGTCTTTGGTGCATAAACTATTCCTACAGAAAAAGTTGTATAACCTGAGGATGAAAGATGGAGACTTGGTGACAGAGCATCTAAATGATTTTAATACTGTGGTAAGTCAGTTAACATCTGTTGATATCAAAATTTCAGATGAAGATAAGTGCATTAGTTTGTTGTGTTGTCTACTAGATTCATGGGATAGTCTCATTATTGCAATAGGTAGCAATGCAACTGCCTTGCAGTTTGATGCAATAGTCTCATCCTTGCCGACTGAGGAGATGAGACAGAAAAATAAGTAGAGCCATAATGGTGATGCCTTGTCTATATGAGGACTATCCCATAACATAAACAAAAATAAGTCATCGAGTGGGAGATCTAAATCTAGAGGGAGATCTAAATCTCGAGGAAAAACAGTAAAGGTGGTGTGTTGGAAATGCAGAAAGGAAGGGCGCTAGAAAAGGGATTGTAAATCTAAAGCACCATACAAAGGAAAGGGTTCTGATGATGCTACTTCTGCAGAGGCAAAAACCACATCAGATGAAGGCGGGGATGTGTACTTGGCTTCTTCAAGTACACATGTAGATCATGACGCATGGTTGATTGACTCAGGTGCATCCTTTCACTTCACTCCCCACAGAGAGTGGTTTTTCAAGTGTGAGAAATATGATGGTGGTGATGTATTCTTGGGGGGTGACAGGAAGGATAGAATCATTGGTCATGGAAAAGTAAAGTTGAAGTTGCAAGATGGAAGGGTTAGAACACTTCCTGGTGTTCTGCATATTCCTACATGGCCAGAAATCTGATTTCTATAAGAAAGCTAGATGATGCAAGTGTAAAAATAGGTTCGCAAAGGATACATACAAAATGGTTTGAGGAGCATTGGTATTGATGCAGAGATTTCGGATTGGAACTTTATACAAGCTACAAGGTGGCACTGTTATTGATGGGTGCAACCGTTTTGTGGTTCCTAAAAGTGCAGCAGAAAATCTAGTGGTCTCTGGAAAGAAGTCCATGCTATGGCATCAAAGTCTTGGAAATATTGGAGGGAAGGGCATTCTAATACTTCATGGTAAAGATATTGTAGAAGGTATGAGTAATAACTCTCTGGATTATAATTTATGTGAAAATTTTGTATATTGGAAGAAGAATCGGGTGAGTTTCCCCTCTGGTGGTAAGAAGGCGAGAAAAAATATTAGAGTTTGTGGAAAGTGATGTGTTTGGACCTGTGAAGGTTCCATCACTGGGTAAGTCTGTGTACTATGTATTATTTATAGATTAGTTATCAAGGAATACATGGATATATTTCCTTAAGAAGAAGTTTGAAGTCTTTGACAGATTTAAAGAATTTAAGGCTCTGGTGGAGATCCAGACAGAGAAGAAGATGAAGGTGCTGAGGGCAGATAACAGTGGAGAGTTTTGCAGTAAGGAATTTGAAGAATTCTGTAAGAAGTGCGGCATAGCATGACAGAAGAATACTCCATACACAACTGAGCAAAATGGAGTTGCAGAAAGAATTAACAAGATGTTGATGGAAAGGGCAAGAAGCATGCTCAGTGGTGCCGAGTTAGGAGAAGAATTCTGGGCAGAGGTAGTGGAGACAACATGTTACCTAGTCAATAGATCACCATTGGAGGATAAGACTCCACAAAAGGTATGGATTGGTAAGAAACCCTCTCTTTCACAGATGAGGGTATTTAGATGCGATGCATATGTCCATGTTCCAAAGGAGAAAAGAACCAAGCTGGATAGTAAATATGAAAAGTGCATCTTTATTGGGTATAAGGATGGTTTAAAGGGTTATAAGCTTTGGAACCCAGTAACAAGGAAGGTTGTGTACAGTCGAGATGAGGTGTTTAGAAAGGTGAAATATGTTATTAAACATGAAGTCCAACCAAAGTAACCTAACAAGATAAAGTTTGAGCTTAAGGAGAAAGAATTAGATTCTACAGCAGAGGAGGAATCAGAAGATGAAGAGCCACAAACTTTGGGTGTGAGAAGATTAGTTCGAGAAAGAAGGCAGCTGGAAAGGTATAGTCCATCTACATTGTGTTCAAATTTTTCTTTATCTGTTACTGATGATGATTCGAGAATTGTGAAGGAAGCAGTAGGATGGAAAACTCTGGAAAGAGGCCATGGTTGATGAAATGAGATCTTTGCACAAAAATGACTCTTGGGATATGGTGGAGTTGTCGGCTAGAAGGAAACCCATTGGCAACAAATGGGTGTTCAAGAAGAAGACAAATGTAGAAGGAAAGGTGGATAAATACAATGCTCGTTAGTAGAAAAAGGTTATTCCCAAGTGCTAAGAACTTATTTTGGTGATATTTTTTCTCCTACTCCCAAGGTAGCTTCTATTAAATTACTTTTATCTGTTTTTGCTGCTTTTGATTTTCTAGTAGAACAGATGGATGTGAAGACATCATTTCTTCATGGGGATCTGGAAGAGGAGATCCACATGAAGCAACTTGAAGGCTTTGTGGTGAAGGGTAAGAAGTAACTGGTATGCAAGTAAAAGAAGTCTATGTATGGGTTAAAATAGTCACTAAATATGTGGTATCAAAAATTTGGTACATTTATGCAGGGCCTTGGCTTCACCAGAAGAAAGGAATATCACTATGTGTATTTTAAATTAATTGGTGACCATCTTATTTATCTGATCTTGTATGTGAATGATATGTTGCTGGTTGGAAATGACAAAGAAATTATCCACGATTTGAAGACCCATTTGTCCTCTAAATTTGACACGAACGGTCTTGATGCTGTAAACTATATTTTGGTCATGGAAATTAAAAGACATCAGAAAAATAGGAAGTTCTGGTTAAACCAGAGGAAGTATGTCGATATAATATTGCAGAGGTTCAATATGCAGGATAGTAAACCAGTGAAGGTTCCTATTCTTGTAGGTGTAAAGTTATTTATTGAACAATGTCGCAAGGCATAAGAAGAGCAAGACGACATGTATTGTGTTCCATATGAAAGTGCAGTCGGTAACCCGATGTATGAGATGGTCTATACTAGACTAGACATTGCACATAAAGTGGGAGTATTGAGCAGGTTTATGTAGAAACTAGGGAAGGAGCTCTAGACAGTAGTGAAGCGGGTCTTTAGGTATTTTTGTGGCACTAGTGATTATGGTTTATGCTACCAAGGAAGACCAAGATTGGACAAAGTGTTGGATATTCATGGCTTCATTGGTGCAAACTGGGTTGGAGATCTAGATCAGAGAAGATCTACAAGTGGGTATGTGTTTAACCTATTTGGAGGTGCAGTAACTTAGATGAGTAATAAACAATTTGTAGTGGCACTATCAAATACAGAGGAAAAATACATGGTAGCCACTCATGCAAGCAAGGAAGCAGTTTGGCTGTGGAGATTGTGTTCAAGTATGTCATTACTACATGGAGCTATAAAGATAGACTGTGACAGCCAAAGTGCAATTTTCTTGTCAAATAACCCTAGATATCTTTCAAAGACAGAGCACATTAATGTTCAGTATCACATTGTGAGGGATATGATAGAAGAAAAAAGGGTGTTGCTGGTAAAGGTGGACACTTTGAAGAATACTGCAAATGCATTGACAAAATTTGTGAGCTCTGAGAAGTTCTCTTGGTGTAGAGAAACAATGGGCGTTGTAGGGATGGATAAATGACTAAGCTCTCTTGTGGCCCCCTGTGGAAAGAAAGCAACAAGTGGGAGAATGTTTGGTTGTGCTATATTCTTTCCACGACTAGCCCACGTAGTCAACCGGGGGGTCAGAAGAGGGGTGGAGCCCCCCCTTTGTTGCGTCGATTGCATACAGGGGCCGTCACAGGGGGTTTGAGGGGTGTAGGTAACCCCACTCTATGGGGTTTGGGACAACGCCATAGAAAATTTTGTTTTTGGACCCTATATTAGGTTGGGTGCACCTAGCTATGGTTTTGTGCATGATTTTCGCGCATGGTTTTGGAAGCAATGGTTTTCGGTTAATGGTTTTGGATGTGATGGTTTTCGGTCCATGGTATTTGATGCTTCGACATGTATAAATATGTATTGAAAAATTGAAAGGAACATAATGAAAAATCAAGCTAGTAGTCCTGGTTTTTCGATCCATGGTAAACTCTCTATGTATATGTGTTTTATTTGTTATGCTCTCGCATTGCTTATTTTTTGTGTTTTAGAATTCATATGCAGGTAATTTTTGTACGAGGTTAAAACCTACAAACAAATACTTGTAGCCAAAGAATGAAACAACTGGAATTGAACCACATAAAGCACTATGCACAAGTTGTAAAGGGGTTGAGTCATGCCAAGAGGCACATTTTTCAAAACTATCTCGATGATGTTTCTGAGTACACATCCGGAACAAACACCATCTCTACAAGATACAATTGGAAGACTTGTCACCATATTTTCCTTACATAGATTCGGAAGGGAGCGATAGTTTAAGTGACCAAATCGCTCAAGCCAAAGTTTTCTCACTTCATCATTATGAGCAACAAATACTGAGGGAATATTTGACGACCCAAAGTTGATAAACTTATACAACCTTCTATAATCATCAATAATGCCAGTAGCTAAAATGTATCTAGGATCTCTTATGTCATTAATTACAACATTGTAAGGTGAAAATTCAATGATTTTACCTTCACCTGAATGAATTATCTAATATATAGATAGAAGGTTGCAGGATAAGGTTGGAACACATAATACATCATTAAATTGACCATTGTCTAGATGAACAGTTCCAGCCCCTACAACACTAAGAGATCTATCGTCATCAACATATATATTTTTGGTGTTACAATCATTTAATGAAGAAAAGATGGCTTTGTTTTTTACCATGTGATAAGAAGCTCCAGAATCAATGAGCCACTCATGAGAATGAAAATAAGAATATACATTTAGTGCATAACCAGACCAAGATGCTTCACAACCACATGCAGAAAGTGTTATTCCTGAAGATGAAGCTGAAGTTGAAGAGTGCTCCAAATGGATGATATGCTTATTCATTACTTCTTCCAAGGCTTACATCTTCTTAAAGCATTTGGATTCTAAGTGGCCATCTCGATTACAAAAGTGGAAATGTCTATCAGTCTTCTTCCCTTTGTTTTTATTTTCCTTATCATTTTTTTGAAATGATTTTTTATTTTGAGGCTAAAATTGCTTAGGACTGTTGTTTGATATAGGACCATTCTTTTTAGGATACTGCTTCTTAGGATTCTTTGAATTTAGTTGATGTTGGGTCGCTAAGGCTTTCTTAGAAGAGTTTCCAAGATTAAGAAGACCAATATTTAAGAACTTTTATTGTTATCTTATTAAAGAATCACAAAAGGAATCAAGAGAGGGGGACTTGTAGTCTTGTCCTTGAGAAATAAAGGCTTCTCTAGTAGAATTCAAGGTGGAAGCAAACATAAAGTAGGCTGGTCCGAACTTAGTAAGAATGGAATAGATAAGGCTACCATCTCCTTTCATAACCTTAACACCATCCAAGATAAGTCTAAGGGTCTCGAACATGGACAAAAAATCTTCAATGGAAGAAAAATTATTTGGGTCCAATGTAACCAACTCATTTTCGAGTTGATGGACTCTATTTTAATTTCTCATTCCAAAAGCTTTATTGAGTTGTTTCATTGCTTCATTAGGAGTATCAAGTTTTGTGATATGGAATTTAAGGTTTGGAGAAATAGACATCCCTATCAACCCACATGCTTGATCTTGCCTATTTTCCCATTTGGCAGCCTTATCTTCATCTTGAGGTTTGGTTTCTTGGACTGAGGCTATTTTGTCTAAGTAAATCCACAATGTAGGACCACCATTGGAAGTAGTTCGTGCTGTCAAGAATGACTTGGCATGGACTTTCCATTTTAACAGAAAATAAAATTGTAGATGTTGAAACTAAGTATTCCAATGGAAATATTTTGAAAACTTACGCTGATTGAAAAAAAATGCCTCTGAAATCGGCTTCTAGATGAATAAGTTATGGTTTTTTGAAGAAAAGTTGTTGAAGATGTCGACGAAGTGCATGAATATGCATAAATGAATGATAATGTTATATTTAAAAAAAAACCCCCCCCCCCCCCCCTTTCCAAACTTAATCTAATTATCTCACTTAAAATAAAAATAAAAATTGTGACTCACTCTTACAAATAAGTGAAAGCTACTTTTACTTTATGAGCTACCCATTAAATTGTAGCTTAAATAGAAGATAAAGAGACTTTAGAGTTATAAGTGACTCACTTTTATAATGTGTGAGAACACTTTTACATAAAGTAACTTTAAAACGTAAGCTACATGTGATTTTTGAAAAAGTAACTCAACAAAAAGAAATACTTGAACTCAAGATCTCTATTCTCATAATGTAACTTTGGAGCAAGTGAGGTAGTTTAAAAGGTTAGTAATTTTTAGAAAAGAGGAGGGGGGGAGGGTGGGGGTTTAGTCACTGAAGCTTTAGGGTGCGTGCTTACTTGAAAAATGTGATTTTTTTCCTACAAAAAAAAACCACAAAAGCCAACATGGACATACAAAAAAAAACAAGCCTTTCAGCTTGAAGTTAGCTTTTAGCCAGAAACTAAATATTTTCATGAATGTTTATGATTTTCCAAGATCTCAGTAAGGCGCAGCATACATAGAAATAGAGAGCTAAATAAACGAAAATAAATAGAGAGATGAATACATAGAACTGCAAATAAAGATTATATATGTCTAGATCTTAAAACATACGTAGCTAGGGCTACCAGAAACCTTTTCGCGTAAAACGAAAGGGGTTCTTCACTGGAAAAGATAGTCCTAACACAATAGAGTAGTCCTCTCTGACTAAAAGCAGTTAGAAATAGTAGATCTAGGAAATGACAGTCAGATGCAGTTGTACTGGCTTCATATTTGGATCACCAATGGATGCGACCCTCAACTAGCTGTGATACCATGTAGGAATTTACAGCGTAATTGCCTCAAACGAAACACCAAAAGACACCACTCACAAACAGATCATAGATAAATACAACAGTATTATTGACGTCGTTAAAACCCTCATGAATAGTTACCCTACAAATGACCCTACATTCTCTTTAAATAGAGATCATAGACAAATCAGGTGTTAAGCCATGGAACAAGTGTCGGTAATACTGAGGAGAGAATGAAGGTCAGATCACTTCATGTATAGAACATATCTTGACTATCAAATTGCATGTTACAAAAGTACATAGTAAGGAAACACACATTACCTAACTCTACGCTAGACAAAGTTATACTTAGCTATTTCCTATGTGTCGGAATATCCTAACAAGGGCACACTATGAAAGGGTGAAGGGTTGAAGCTTCGAGCCTGTAGGGTTTGATCATGCACCCAAGAGAATAGAGAGATCTCAAGGGAGGGAATAGGGCTCAGGTATGAAGGAAAAAAGAAGATAATTTGGGCTTCTAAAGACAATTGTTTGCTCAAGGGAGAGAAGGAGGGCACAGGGTGTATTATCAAAGGTTGAAGGGTTAGGCTTCAGGGCTTCGAGGTGCACTCATGCGCTAAATAAAGCCGAAGAGGGTTGAAGGAGTTTGTCTTGACACTTCGATGATGCACCATTCACTCAATAATCATGAAGGAATTCTTTGACGGTGCAGTTCAGAACAAGGAAGGTAAATGATGATGGAAATAATATCGAGAGGGGGGGTGAATCAGTATTATCAGATCAATATTTTTTCATTTCCCAAACAGATTTATATATGCTACTTCCATGAAGAGAGCTAGTGTGTACATGTTAATGTGATTAGTGAAACTAGCGTATACCCAGAGAACTTGTGATTTAGTTAATTTATCATGTGTTGATCTATAACCAATGCATTAGTAACTTATTAAATAGTGAAGTAAAAAACAGAATCAACCATCGCACATAAGCAACACACATGAACACCAACATTTAAGGTGGAAACCTAATTTAAGTGAAAACCACCTACTATTGTCATCTTTGTGTTGTTTTAATAATAAGAAAATATGTTTACAATCTTGTACTGGTGCAGACTCATACCAGTATGTGGGCACCCATTTGCAGAAGCCTCCAACCTTCTCTCGTTTTCCACCTTCTACTTGAAGGGAGTTACAATCCCCTAGCTCTTGTACTAGCCAATGTGTTTACTAGTACGTAGGCGTCGACCTACAGAAGGCTACGACCTTATCTCTTCTTCCAGGGACTTCATCGCATATATTTTCAAACTGGACGCTCCTGGCATAGAACAATATACATGAGGGTCTCGTTTCATCAAATTTTCAGACTAGACCCATCAGAAAATTGGAAACTTAGACTGCATCAACCAACAACCAGTTAATTTGAGTAATGAGATCACTATCAGCAAAACACTGTGTTGAACCCAGAAACCTGTATCATCATTGAGAACCAGTTGCAACCTCAAAAATCATGCATCATAATGTATACGCTACTTTAATAAACCCAACTTGCATTTAAACACTACTTCCTTTAATCAAACCTACGTACACCTTCAAAACTAATGAAACACAAATCTTTTGAATCAAGTATGTACCCACCAACAATATACTGAACATCTATTATTAATTTTCATAGCTTTACATAGGCAGTAGCAGAGATCACCCTTCTCACTTACACAATCAATCAATTGGATATCAAACTTGTTGTGTGTGGAGCATGATTGTTCAGAGGTCTTTGTTTCAGCGGGATGTATACCCCAGGAAGTTTTGTACACC
>APFE030659883.1:0-11198 GCA_000404065.3 Pinus taeda
AACATTATCAACCATATTAACAGTAAATAGGTGCAGTAAAATAGAATAGATCATCACACATAAGCCACACACATGAACACCATGATATAAGGTGGAAACCCAATGTGGATGAAAACCACCTGCTGCAATATGTCTCTATATTCTTTCAATTAGAAACTTCTTTTTACAATTGTATTGGTGCAGTACTTTACCAGTATGCAGGCTGCAACCTGCAGAGAGCTACAACCCTCTCTCATTTTCCAGACTCTCCTGGAAGGGAGCTACAACCCCTTAGCTCTTGCACTAGCCAAGATACTAGTACGTAGGTGCTGGCCTACAGAAGGCTACAACCTTCTCTTTCTTCTAGGGACCACGTTTCATAAATTTTCAGACTGGATCCATGAACACCAATCAATCATCAAGAATTTCTGCATCAAACAATCTCCTTTTCACCAATTAGCACTGAATCAAGTAGACACTTCTCTGACAGTTGTATCCAAATCACAGTAACAGTAACCACACACCAAATCTGAACCGAGAACAAAAGATACTATCATTCAAGCTTAAAGATTATGACCCATCAATAGAACTTATCCTTCTCCTTGCGCTCAGGTTCCTTCTTTATTCAGATCTAGATCTGCACCATAACCCAATCACAGTATTCCAGATCTAGTATTTTATCAGATATTCAATAACAATTCAAATGACGCTTTGCCAAATGATCTCCTTCCTCTTTTATAATCTTAAGCCTTTCATAATACCACGGTCCAAAACCATAATAACACAATAACATGAACCCAATACTTGGGATCAACACTTTTGGATGCAATACCACGGACCAAAACCATAGGATCAAAAAATTGTCGGACTAATACCCTGAACCAACCATGAAAGTGCATGAGATCAACACTTTTGGATGCAATACCACGGACCAAAATCATAGGATCAAAAACTATCGGACTAATACCATGAACCAACCATGAAAGTGTGAGAACTTTTCTCCACATGAAATAAACTTTTCTCTACATAAAATTCCATGAACTTTTCTCCACATGAAATAAACTTTTCTCTGCATAAAATTCCATGAACTTTTCTCTATATGAAATAAACTTTTCTCTGCATAAAATTCCGTGAACTTTTCTCCACATGAAATAAACCTTTCTCTGCATAAAATTCCATGAAATTTTCTCCACGTGAAATAAACTTTTATAAACTTTTCTCTGCATAAGATTCCGTGAACTTTTCTCTACATGAAATAAACTTTTCTCTGCATAAAATTTCGTGAACTTTTCTCCACATGAAATAAACCTTTCTCTGCATAAAATTCTGTGAACTTTGTTGCACTATAATTTATCATCTGAGATGAGTGGGTTGCCATCAAGTACAACATATGTATCATAATGCCAACAATCTCCCCCTTTGGACTTGATGGCAACAACAACCAATCACTCTCCCCCTTTGACATCAAGGGAAAAGGGGCAGACTACCATACTACCCCTGAGTACCTGCTGAAAACTCTGAACAAGCTCCCCCTTTGTATATGCTCTGTGCTGAAATGTTGTCTGCAAAAAGATGTTTTACAAGAAAGAACATGACTCCATACGTTATAAGTAACCTTCCTATCATCAAGACTCATACATACATCCATCTCCCATCCAAGTGGGAATACACAAGATAGACAAAACTCATTCATCCCAGGCATAGTGGGGAAACCAAAATAGGCCGTTACATGACCTTGATATGAAAAGAAGTACATGACATAGAGATAATAACAACTATCAACAAAATCAACCTTTAGACCAGCACACATTGATCTACTCCACCAGAAAACTTTTTAGAAATCAAACCAAGGACTTCTAAGATAATGCCAACAATGCATCATTAGAAGAATATATGCTCCCCTTGAACCTGTGCCAGATGATCTCTGATAGACCCATTCGACCCACATAGACCGGAAAATGTATGTGTATCAACCTGCGTACAAAAAACAAGATTCAATAGCATGATGATGCATCAACAACCCCCAGCTTCTGTATGAGGTATTCAAATGTCTCCCTAGGCAATGGCTTGGTGTAAATATTAGCAACTTATTCCTTGGAGGGAACATATTCCAATTTGACCTTTTGTTCTAGCACTTGTTCCTAGAGAAAATGATACTTGATTGGTATGTGCTTGGTCTTTGAATGCATGACTGGGTTCTTTGAAATGTTGATTGCACTTGTATTATCACATAAGATGGAGATAGGTGGTGTAGAAGTGATTTGAAAATCCTCCAAAGTTTGCATCATCCAAAGGAGTTGTGTGCAACAAGATGCAGCAGCCACATATTCTGCTTCAGCTGTAGATAAAGCAATCAAACTCTGTTTCTTGCTGAACCAAGATACTAATCTGGTACCGATAAAGAATGTACCACCACTAGTGCTTTTTCTGTCATCCACGCTTCCAGCCCAATCTGCATCTGTATAAGCATGAAGAGTGAGATCTATACCTCTAAGATACCATAGACCATAGTTTTGAGTTCCTTGAACATACTTGAAAATTCTCTTTATTGCCTAAAGATGAGTTTCCCTTGGATTTCCCTGAAATCTTCCAACTATTCCCACTGCATGCATGATGTCTGGTCAGGTTCCTGTTAGATAGAGAAGACTACCAATCATAGATCTATAGGTTGGTTGATGCACTACTGCCGAGTCATCATTTGCGCTGAGGCTGCATCCTGTCACCATCGAGGTACATACAGGTTTCGAATCCTCCATCCCATATTTCTTCAAGATCTGCTTGAGGTACTTGGTTTGAGATAAAAATATACCACCTTCATTTTGTTGGATTTGTAAACCAAGAAAATACGTCAGCTCTCCAATCAAGGACATTTCGAATTCTTTCTGCATCACCAAGGCACAATTTTGACTCATAGCTTCTTCATTGCTTCCAAATATGATATCATCAACATACACAACAAGTATTAGCAATTTGTCATTTTCAGTTTTTATATAAAGATTGCTATCTACCAATCCTTTTGAAAAACCTTGCTGATGAAGGTATTTGTCCAAATGATAGTACCAAGCCCTTGAAGCCTGTTTAAGACCATAGAGAGCCTTCTTAAGTCTACATACAAGTTTTGGATCATTTCCAAGAATGAATCCATTTGGTTGCTCAATGTACACTTCTTCTTCTAAGTCTCCATTCAAAAAGGCATATTTCACATCCATTTGAAATACTTTGAATTTCTGAAAGCTAGAGAGAGCAAGGAACATTCTGATGGCCTCAAGTCTAGCAACGAGAGCAAAATTTTCTTCAAAGTCTATTCCTTCTTGTTGAGCATACCCTTTATAAACTAGTATGGCCTTATTTCTAGCAACTTCCCCATTTTCATTCAACTTGTTTTTGAATATCCATTTTGTCCCTATGACATTCTTATCTTTTGGTCTAGGAACCAACTCCCAAGTGTTGTTCTTTTCAATTCGCTCAAGTTCATCATCCATTTCCTTGATGCAGCATTCATCTTTGCATGCCTCTTTTACATTTTGTGGCTCAGTGGAGGAGAGTAATGCCAAATAGCTTGAAGCTTCTGCTATTGCTCTTCTTGTTTGTATACCAGCGTCTTTTTGCCCCAAAATCTGAGATTCTAGATGATTCTTCTGAACATACCTAGATGGAGTCTTTTCTTCTATCCTTATCTATTCTTCTAGTGCCTCATTGGTCTCTTCTTCTTCATCATGAACCTGATTTGATGTAGATGGATAGTCTTCTTCATCTTCAAAATCTTCAGATCTTACCTGCCTAGGAGTGTTTTCTTCTTCATCAACCATTACGTCAATACTTTCAACAATTTTTCCAAGCCTTTTATTATAACACTTGTATGCTTTGCTGTGGGGAGAGTAACCAAGGAGAATTCCTTCATCTACTCTACGTTCAAACTTGCCAAGATGTTCATTAGTATTTTTGATATAGCATTTGCTTCCAAAAAATTTGAGATATTTTACCAAAGGAGTCTCACCATACTAGAGCTCATGAGGGGTTTGAGTGCTGTTCACTCGAACATTTTTTTTGTTGAGAATAACAACTGCAGCAAATGCAGCTTCACCCTAGAAAGTTGCGGGAGTTCCAGACTCAGCAAGCATATCACAAGCCATTTGTTGAACCATTCTGTTCATCCTTTCAACTACTCCATTTTGCTGAGGAGTCCTGGCTGTAGAGAATTCTCTTCTTATTCCATGTTCTTCACAAAAATCGAAAAATTCATTTGAGGTAAACTCCCCACTTCTATCAGACCTGAGGCATTTAATTTTGTGATTTGATTCGTTTTCAACCAAAGCTTTGAAGGATTTGAATTTTTCGAAGGCTTTATCTTTGTGCTTCATTAGTCCTATCCAAACCATCCTTGAATAGTCGTCAATGAATAATATAAAGTATTCTTCTCCCCAAGGCGAACTTTTCCTAGATGGACCACATACATCAGTATGGACAAGCTCAAGTGGCTTGCTAGCTGATCCTTCCTTCTCAGGGAATTTAGTTCTGGTTTGCTTACCAAACTGACATGATTTGCATATTGTATTATCTGGAATTCTGATGTCTAGAAGACCACGAACCTGGTATTTTCATGCTTTCCTTATCTGTGAGAAGCTTAGATGCCCCAACCTCTAGTGCCATAGCTAGTGTTCATCATTATTGCTCAGATAGCATTGTTGTTGTCCTTATTTGAATATGTATAAATTATTTGGATTTCTTATGCCTTTGATCACTGTTTCTCCTGTATCAAGATCACGAACACTACATCCATTTGATTGAAATATTACCTCTGTTCCTTGATTGCACATTTGGCTGACACTCAATAGATTATGCTTTAAGCCATCAACATACATAACATTTCATGCTTTGACCTTTTCTTTTAAAAGAACAAAACCTTTACCTTTTATGAGTGCAGGGGTTTCATTTCCAAATGATAACTTCTTCTCCTTCTCCAAGGCACTATATGACTGAAGTTTTTCTTTATCACCTGCCATATGTTTTGAACATCCACTTTCGATGTACCATTGATTTTCCTGCCCTTCTCCATATAAGCCTATACCACATCTTTCTGGTTGTGGTTCTTTCATTCTCCATGTTTTGATATTTGAGGCTTGCCCCTTCTGAGTTTCCTGTCGAAACCTACTCCTGCATTCAGAGTCTTCATGACCAAAATTATTACAAATAGAACATTCTATTTCATTTTCAAGAGCAGAAAAGTTATTGTAGGTCCTTTTCATGATCCCAGTCATACTCCTCTGTTTTTGAGTTTCTCTAGTCATGATAGTTTTGTAGGCAACACACTAAGCTACTTTGTGTCCAAAGTTGTGACAAGAGAAACATTGGCCATTGAAGAAATTCCTGCAATTATCAACCCTGCGGACCGAACAATTGTAGTTTTCATTGACATTCATTCTTGAGGCAAATTGAGAATGATTTACCTGTGGTCTATTTTAGCTTCTGTTTATCCTTGAAGAAGATTGCCCTTGATTTACTTGGTGATCTTTGTTCATTCTTGAAGAAAAATGTCCCTGATTTACCTGGTGAGCAGCATTGTGCCTTTGCTGTTAATTGTCAATTTGTTCGCTTCTCCTTGCTGCACCAATATAACTTTTGGAGGTGGATGGCTTCTGTGCTTGGGATGTTTATTCATTATATACCAGACCTGTCTTGATTAGTGGAGAACGTTGTACTTTGATAATATCATCTAACGTTTCAGATCCTTTAACAAATCTAAGATTAAGAGCTTTAGTTTTCTCAATCTCTTTTCTAAGTCCCACTATTTCACATTCTAACTTTTCATGATGTTTTTCCCTTTCAGCCAGTTGAAATTGCAGAGTATCAATAATCATATTTTTCTCTTCTAAACAAGTTTTGAGTTTAGAAATCTCTTCATAAAGACCTTCTTCATCTATAGCATCCATGAAATCATCATCTTCAAAAGCCATTAAAAGTCTATAATTATTACCTTGTTCATCTTCATCACTATTTGAAAATCTATCACTGTCTTCATGAGTGTAATAGCTTTTCTTATTTACATTTTGTTTCTTGTTCCATCTAACAGATTCCTTACCTTTATGAGGACACTTGGCAGCATAGTGACCGACCCTTCCACAAGAAAAACATTTGAAAGGTAACTTACCTCTGAATATTCTAGCACCCCGTTGAAGGTTATTGACAAAATTTGATTCTTCCTCTTCTTCTGGCATATGTCTTGAGTCATAAGAATCTCTTTTTCCTGAGGCCTTGAATGTGGCTTCTCTTCTGTCTGATGGTCCCCCTTTCCTCATTTCATAATCGGTTAGAATTCTGTGCAGTTGCGACATGGTCATTTTCTGTAGATTCTCCTTTTCTTCTATAGCAGAAACTTTTTATTCAAACTTAGAAGACAAAGATCTCAGAACATTTTCAACCACAACAACCTCTTTTATTTCTTCACCCAAATTTTCCATACAATTAACAATCTCATATATGCATAGGAAATAGTTAGCCACACTTTCATCATTGTACATTCTGAGATTTTCATATTGAATTCTAAGGGTTTGAAGTTTTTCTCCTTTTACCTATTCATCTCCTTCATAGCTTAGAACGATCTTGTCCCATATTTATTTTGTAGTTTTATACTGCATAACCTTGATGAATTGTGATTGACATAGACATCCTATTAGAGTATTGATAGCCTTTGCATTAGTTTCAAACTGCTTTTTCTCAATTAGATCTGTAGGAGTTGCTGATGGAAAAGTGTACCCTGTATCTATGATATCCCAAACTTCTGTACCAAGAGATTGAAGATAGGTTGTAACTCTTACCTTCCAATAGACGAAGTTGGTCCCATCAAAAATTGGTGGCCTGATTGATGCTTCTCTCTCGTAGTTGCTCATGATGATAGTTCTTCCTTCAAGAGATCAAGCTTCTTCTGAAGGACCCGCTCTGATACCAATTGTTGGAAATAATACTGAGAGGGGGGGTGAATCAGTATTATCTGGTCAATTATTTTCTTTTTCCAACCCAGAACATATACGCTACTTTAGTTAGAGAAAACTGCGTATATATGCAACTATGGATAAGGAAACCCGCGTATACCATACAAAATTATAATTTAAAATATTCTACAGATGTTGAACATTAATCTGTACATTAGGATTATATAAACAGTAACCAGGAACAGAAAAATAGAGCAGAAGACAATCACACACAAGAACACAAGATATAAGGTGGAAACCTAATGTGGGTGAAAACCACCTGCTGCAATATGTCTCTATCTTTTCAATTAGAAACTTATTTTTACAATTATTTTGTACTAGTGCAGTCCTTTACCAGTATACAGGCTACTACCTACAGAGAGCTACAAGCCTCTCTCGTTTTCCAGCTTCTCCTGGAAGGGGGCTACAACCCCCTTAGTTCTTGTACTGGTTGAGATACTAGTACGTAGGCTGCTACCTGCAGAAGACTACAACCTTCTCTTCCTTCCAGGGACCACGTTTCATAAATTTTCAGACTGGATCCGCAAATAACATAAATCAAACATCAAGAATTTATGCATCAACTAATCACCTTTTCACCAATCAAAACTGAATCAAAATAAACACTTCTCTGACGACTATACCCAAATAAAAATAACAGTAATCACACCCCACTTCTGAACCCAGAACACTGTAGCAATAAACAGAAGCAACTAGAACATAAATCAAGAGATGTACGCTACTTCACTATTCAAAAACCTGCATGCATAAGCTTCTGTGTCAATACCAACCTACGTATATGCGACTTTCCCTTACAAGAACAGCGTGTATACGCGTCTTCGCTTCACTGAACCTGCATACAGATCTATAAATTCATTCTTTCAAACATTCAGATATTAGTTAACCTAGATTATCAGATTTATAGATCATGCGTGTGCCACATATCACAGATCAAAATCATATAGAGATACCACTATTCCAGCCTTAAGATTTTGACCCATTAATAGAACTTATCCTTCTCCTTGCGCTCAGGTTTATTCTTCATTCAAATCCAGATCTGCACCATAACCCAATCACAATATTCCAAATCTATCACTTTATCAGATATTCAATAATTCAGAAGATGCCTTGCCAAATGATCTCCTTCCTCTTTTATAACCTTAGGCCTTTCACAATACCACGGACCAAAAACCATAACAATTCAATACCATGGACCCAATAGTTGGGATCAACACTTATGATGAGATACCATGGCCCAAAACCATAGGTTCAAATACCAAGGACTAAATACCACAGACCAAAACCATAGGATCAAAAACTATTGGACTAATACCATGAACCAACCATAAGATTTCCCATGTGCGTGCGCTTTTCACTGCATGAAAGTGCGTGCATGAAAGGAACTTTTCTCTGCATGGAAGTGCGTGAACTTTTCTCTGCATGAAAGGAAATTTTCTCTGCATGGAAGTGCGTGAACGTTTCTCTGCATGAAAGGAACTTTTCTCTACATGAAAGTGCGTGAACTTTTCTCTACATGAAAGGAACTTTTCTTTGCATGAAAGTGTGTGAACTTTTCTCTACATGAAAGTGTGTGAAAGTCCGTGAACCAGGAAATAACTTTTCTGCACTATAATTTATCATCTGAGATGAGTGGGTTGCCTTCAAGTACAACATATGTATCATAATTCCAACAATTAAAACAAAACAAGTTTCATTTATGAAATAGATAGGAGAAAGAGCCCCACGGGGGTAGGCGAGTTGGTAATCACAATGCGGTGAACTTCATTAGAAAGGCAGGTTCTGTACTGAAGGTCATGAGTTCAAATCCCCTAGACTAGCCCAGTGCTATGGAGAGGGGCGGGCACAGTTCCCAGGCATTATAGTGGTAGTGGTCAAAATAGACCTTGTGTTACGTGAGTTATGAGGCTACTCTAGTTGTCGGTTCCCCTGTAATAAAAAAAAATAGATAGGAGAAACAAGATTGCGCCATTGAATTCTAACATTATGCTACTAAAAAAAACTACAAGAGAACAAACTATAGGGAATCAACCTAAACTACAAATACTGCTAAAAGTAAATAATGAAACTAAACTGAATAGTAAACAAAATAAAAAATGAAAAAAATAAATAAATAAATAAAAACAAGCAAACAAACAAAAACCTCCTTCAGTGTAGGGGCCCTCTACAGCTGACTGAGTTGAGTTGCTAATTAGTTGAATATACTCTTTCAAATGATCACTTGGTCAAACAAGGCTTCATATTATTATGTTGGCTTATTGGGGGCTGACCTAGGTTTAGAAGAGTTATTAGCCAAACAAATCCCGCAGCTACCGGCCCTTTCGGAAACACTCTGTGGAGGCACGAACTGAGGTCTCACTCGAGGTAGCAGGGGAGGTTGCTGGAACTAGATTTCTACACCCTTGCGATGTCTTGATGTGGTCTAGAGGGTTCGCACCCATTCTATGGCCTTGCACCACTCTGCTTCCACATAGATCTAGAACAAGGCAAATCCTTACTACTTATTAATACCGAGTTTGTTACAGATTAGATCTACTTCTTACAATCTTTAAGAAAACATTTAATAGAAATAACCAATGCGCATACCCAGAAATGTTATAGATTTGCATAAAATCGAAGCATAAGCATAATGCACAGATCAAATAGATATACAAGCCAGAAATTAACCAGATCCACAATATTTTAGAATTAACACAATATTTCAGAATCAGCGTATCTTTATTCAACTCTTTCACTAATACCACCAGATCTTCCCTACGCACTCAGTTGCAGGGGTCTGCTCACACAGTTGCGGACTCTACCAGGTCTCTACACACACAGCTATAGAGCCTCTATCTATCTACAAGCACCCTCAACTCAGACTTACAGATGCAAAAAATATTTTCTTTACACCACCATAACACCAAGATTCATCCAACCATGAACTACTTTCTACCCTTAGAGCCACGCTCTATTTATACATTCCCATTGCCTGCGGACCATGGGCAGGCTGACTTACTTCCTATTATTCTATATTATTTCTTGGGTGGACAACCCTTTGACTCGGCTTATTACATTTCGCGCTCCACATATTTCAGAGATTTACAATATTATTATCCTAAATTATAGGCTTTAAGCCCCAAAAATGTTACGCAGGACCTCCACTACCCAACAGGCCCCCAACACAATCATCATGACTCATCATGAGTCACTCATCGATGTAGCAATACATGCTGCCTAGGCTCCACAGTTCACCTTCCTTTGAGTGACGCACTTCGTTCTGCATCTCCCTCTTTGTCTCCTGCAACGCTTGTTCCAGTTCCTGCTCCATTGTCTCTACCACTTCATGTAACCGATAATGCTCATTCTGCTCTGCTCGATTAACACAGAACATCCCCTCATAGGATTTTCGCTCTAGTTGGGGTGCCACATACGGGAACTCCTCGTACCAATGTAGCTATATTTCAAGTTCGTATCATCTATGCACATTGTCTGCTGCAGCTTGTGTTGCAATTTTTCAAGACCATTGTTGTTGTCCACGAGATCCCAGTCTTCAAGGTGCATCAAAGATGACTTGTTAACTACCATTCCACCATTTTTCTTCGTATTTATAGTCATTCCCTTATCTTTTATGGTTCGTTGATCAGCCCATGGGTGACGCAGCACATCCAAACCGGTTTTTCTTCGTGTCTACAAATTTCTAACACATACCCTACCATTGATACTGAACTCTATGTGGTGCTCGCAGTTGTCAACACCGTAATCTTCAGAAAGCCCTGCATCTTCATTGGCCATATCACAACCGTTGGGATTACCCCTTGAGCGTAGATAATGAATAGATCCATAGCAGTGGCAAGGCACAATAGCTTACTATTCTCAAAAGCACAGCTTGTTCGGTGGATGCCCCCCTGTGATTTATAAGTGTTTGGAAATTCAAATTCGTGGGCTCCCACTGTTGCGGGATTTTATCCCCTAAGGCTCTTGGGTGGAACCCTAGCAGACTGAAAGTTGTCTAAATCAAGAAACATGCACAAACACAGCCATTATGCTAGAAAAAGCTATTTCTAAGGTGAGAAGGACGTACCTCAGGTCCTACGTTTGGGTAGTTACTCAAGGGTGCAAACCCTTCTTCACGTCCCTTCCGCTCCTTTGTCCTGCAAAACAACAATTCCAAGGATTGCCACAGTATATGGGCAAAGATTTACATAAAAAATGATCTTTATGTTATATAAGAGAGGAGTTAGTTACAAACTT
>APFE030659895.1:0-33138 GCA_000404065.3 Pinus taeda
GAGGATAATCTTTGTTCTAAAAAGTATTTAAGGCTATCATGATATGTTTTTACCTTGAAGTGTCTTCCCATTAGGTAGGGTCGCCATTTCTTAAGTGCATGCAATATTGCCAACATTTCCTTCTCATAAATAGCTTTGTGTAAAAACTTTCCCTTGATTGGACGACTTTCAAAAGCAATGGGTCTTTCATCTTGCATTAAAACAGCACCAATTCCATTCCTGAAGCATCACATTCCACAGTAAAGGTTTTTGTGAAGTCTGGTGTAGCTAAGACCGGTGCTTGGCACATTGCCTCCTTAAGATGTTTAAAGGCCTTTGTTGCTTCCGGAGTCCATGAAAATGAATCTTTCTTCAATAATGTGGTTAGAGGTGCTGCTATTCTCCCATAATTCTTAACAAACTTGCGATAATACCCTGTCAACCCAAGAAATCCTCGCAGATGCTTTATGGATGTGGGGATTTCCATTCCTTAATGGCTTTAATTTTTCTAGGGTCTACCTTAACTCCTTCATGAGATACAATATGACCCAGATATTCCACCTCTTGGAATCCAAAGAAACATTTGGATCTTTTTGCATATAATTGTTTCTCCTCCAATAGTTGTAGCACCCTGTCAACATGTTCAACATGATCCTTCCAAGACTTGTTTTAGATTAGTATTCATCAAAAAATACTAACACAAATTTTCTAAGGTATGGTTTGAAAATTGAATTCATCAAACCTTGAAATGTTGAGGGTGCATTGGTAAGGCCAAAAGGCATGACCAAAAATTCATAATGACCCTCATGAGTTCTAAATGTTGTTTTAGGAATGTCTTCAGTCTTCATTCTAATTTGATGATATCCTGAATGAAGATCCAACTTGGTGAAGTAAATTGATCCATGCAATTCATCCAGTAATTCATCAATGACAGGAATGGGAAACTTATCTTTAATAGTGAGCTTGTTGAGCTCCTATAATCCGGACACATGCACCATGATCCATCCCTTCTTGTGCACCAATACTTACTAGAGCAGAGAAAGAACTTTGACTCGGTTGAATTATACCAGCACTCTAGCATTTCTGCAACTATACGTTCAATTTCACTCTTTTGGGCATAGGGATATCTGTATGGCCTGATGTTTGGAGGAACACTTCCTGGAATCAGAAGAATAGCATGATCATGATCACGAATAGGTGCGAGACCTTTGGGAGTCTCAAATACCTTGGAATGATTGTCCAAGACAATTTGGAGATATGGAGAAATAGATGATTCCAATGTGGAAACATCTAGCGAACATAATTGTGCAATTACACCTTTTCGTTGCTTTTTTAGAAGCTTTGTCATACCATTAGAGCTGATTATCTCTCCCGGTTTCCCTGTAATACCCCTTAATACAACTTCCCTTCCTTCCATAGAAAATTTCATGAAAAGTTCTTGAAAATTAAAAGCTATTGTAACCAAGGATTGTCACCATTGGACTCCTAATACAACATCAGCACCTCCCATTGGAATGGAAAGCATTGGGCTAGTCAATACATATTCTCCCATGGATAGCTTGATATTGTGGCACTTTCCAGAGCAATTTATTGTTCCTCCATTTGTAACCATCACTTGACACTCTGGTGCTAGATATAAGAAGCAATTCAATTCTTTTTCTACCTTACAATGAGTAAAATTGTGGGTACTTCCTGAATCAATCAACACTATTACCTTTTTCTTCTTGATTTGTCCTTCTATCTTGATGGTTTGAGGAGTGGTAATTCCCACCAATGCATTACAAGATATGGTCGGATTCATTTGTTCTTCATCTAGGCTTTGTTCCTAGAGTATATCCTCTTCTTTTGATCTTTCTTGCTCCTTTTCTTCTTCCTCTTCACAATCTATGTAGAATAATTTCTTCTTAGCACACTTATGACCTTTAGTGTATTTGCTATCGCAACTGTAACAAATCCCTTTTGCTCTTTATTCTTCCAATTGTTGTGGTGTCAACCTTATAGGTTGTGGAAGACTAGTCGCAACAACACTTCCGTCTTTATAGATGTGAGTGGCATGCTTCCTAGTTGCCATAATTTTTCTTTCCATTTTTCTTGCTAACTTGAATGCCTTCTCCAATGAATCAGGTTCCCAAAGGCGAACATCATGTTGGACACTATCCTTTAAAGACCCTATGAACACATAAATCCTATGCTCCTCTTGTTAGTGGGAATAGTTTCCACTCGGAGCTGCTGTTCCCACTAAGACTGGTAGATATCTTAGAAACAAACAAGTAAAGTCTACTTTCGCTTTCCTTTATGAAAATAGATAAGAGTGGAACAAAGGACACCAACTTTAGTCTTGCATTTGGTTTCCTTGCTTGATTCCTCTCCTTCCTGATAGATCTTTATCACTTCTTCTTCATCTACCCAGCTTCAAAGAGCACCTATGGAAACAAAGCAACATACAACTATCGAAGAACAAAGATCTATATTCATAAATAACACAGGACCAGATATGTGTTAACCATACAAATGCATATATAATAAAACATATAAGAATATAGAGGAAAACTTGAATAGCTTTATTAAGATCAAGAGTAGCAAGAGGATTACAACCATATGTTCTGACCCAGCATCATCCTCCAGCAAGAAAGCCCTTCTTCACCTCATGTAAAGCTTAGATCACCCAACACTATGAAGTTTCACCAAAAAACCAACAACACTTCTCTACAAGATACAAGATTCCAGCCCCTGGATCTCTGTGATGAGGGATCCATATATAGATTATTGTACGGGGTGAGTCATCTTCTGGGGTCTTGATTAGTTTCCTCTCTCTGATAGTTCTTGATTCCACTTGGAGACTGATGATCTCTTACTCATCCCTGGTCGAATACAAAGAGGCAAGTGTCAGAGGGGAAGCTTCTGGAAGATTCCATGATCTTCCACCTTACAAATTGTCCCTGCCATTTGTCCATTCCCGACCATCGCACCCTACAGAGGGGCCATTCAGTATGCATCATACCCTTTACACTAGGAACGTGATATGCATCACACCCTCTGCACTAGGTATTTAGTATGGTCCGGTTTTGACCATTTCTGAGCAGCTTTTAGTGGAGAACTTCTAGGAGATAATGTAATCAGCTGACCGTGTTCCTTTAGGCAGTGAAGCAACACATTTAGGGACTTAGGAGCCCTCAGTTTATGGACATTTATGATTGGGGTTGCAGTGCCCAAAAATGTCTATAAAATTTTCCCCCTAAAGCATGACGTCGTTAATCTTTTGATGTCGGGTGAAATGCTTTACCATGAGGATCCGAAGTTTTTTCGAGCTGGGAGGCAACCTGTAATAAGATACAATACAATACATTATCTTCATAACATTTATGATCTAGCTAAGTGCATTCCATGCTCAACTTTATAAATTCATTCATGTACATAGACAGACAATCGTCTGTGTGGCAAACTGATGTTTGGACTCATCCATCCTCGATTTGGATTCATCTGTGCAGCAATGATGTACATTTGATGTCTTATATTCCTGAATATATCGCAGCCGAGGATGAACTAGATCCGAGGTCTCAAAACTGTTCAATCTTCACTTGAGTACAAGTCGTCCATGTGAAAATGTTCTGGAGTCGAAATGGAAAGACATCGCCTGATTACAGCCAATGATGTAAGTTGTTAACAGGCATGAGAGGAATCACCAATAATGACAATGACCCTCAAGGTACTACAGTACAATTCATGTGGTGTGAAAAAGGACTTGGTGTTGAAAACCATGCAAAATCTCTCGGTCGAAGGTCATTGATGTAAACCTGTTGCCGAAAGTGAGAAACATGCCATTGAGGAATGCAAGCTTCAAAGTACTGAAAGGGTTGTTCCTAGGTCGACTTCTTGGATAATGAGCTGATGTCGACAAGAAGTGACCCGTCATAGGAGGGACTTAATGAATCCCTCATCTACGACATGGAACAAAGAAAATTATTTTGGAGGTGAAAACGATTTGATGATACAGTGTTCAGGGTGGCGGTCATGAAAAGAATGGAGCGTGAATGTATTGCAGTGGGTGAGACATGGGCGAATTCTCTGAATGACTTCTCTTGAACATATCGGCGACACTGACGATGGATTGGTAGCGTTAACCCTAAATATGGATGGTGTGATGGACCAATGGTGATATGACCAGTGAACAGAACAACCCAATCCGGCTCGGATGCGGAAGGAAAGTGTCATGTTCAAGAGCAACTTGCTACCAATAAAGTTTTTTCAAGTTTCCTTCCCAATTTTCCCCAGTCATTGCTGACCAGTACCTCTTTATTTTTGTCAAGCTTTAGGAGGATAACATCTGCTTGTTCTATAATCCGCCCTTCAGGCGAACCTGTCGCTATATTTTAACGAGCCTAGCGACAGTGAAACTCGTTCTCGTCCATTTGGACGAGCTTGTCGCTGTTCAGTTTTAATGAGTTTAACGACAAAGATAACTCGGTCCTTTTAAATTTTATAGAGTCTGAAAGGGATGGAAAGGAGACCCCAAAGATTATTTTTTGTCATATAATCCCTTAAGTCTAAAAAGCATAAAATAATACGAAAGGGATGAATTTTCGATAGTTTTAACGAGCTGAAAAAGACAAGTGCTAGATATTTTTGTGTATAATCCCTCAAGTACGAAAAGATTAAAATCTAGAGGAGGGATAGCACTTTTGATGAATTTAACGAGCCGGAGAGGCTAATCGCTCGGCAATGTTTTCATATTTTACGAGTCAGTTGAAAAGAGCTTAAAGGAGACTCGTTTTTCGAGGAACGAGCGATGATTTCGGGTAGCAGTTGATTCCAGGTAAGGTTTGGAATTTTCCAATCACGGCATTGTCACAAGGATGGCTAGTAGAATAACTCTTCGCAGATGTTCCTCGAAAGGGTAAACAATCAAATGGAGGTGAATGATCGGCTAAAAAATAGATTGGAGGTGATGATGAGAACATGACCAAGGCTCAAAAGCTGACGATAAGGCATTCACAATGGTTATTTACCGGTTCATTTTTTAATGAGCTTAAACTCTGGGGGAAACATTTGCTCATTGCTTATGTTTATTTTTTAACGAGCTTGAATTCCATGTTAAAACTGCTCGTGATAACGGTCATTGATTCCTTGATTCACCATTAGCATTTTGTTCTTTCAAATATTGTACTACCTATTCAATTTCTTCATCAAACTGATTATAAATGAAAACATATGCTTGATAAATGAGTTAAGAACACTAATATCTTACTTGAATTACGTGAACGATAATTTAAAAGTGACTTTTACCTCTCATTTTACCATTTCATTTGAACTTGGCTTGTCGGAGCTCTGGAGGTGCTTTTCCCCCCTGATTTTCACTAGCTGATTCCGGGAGATTTTGTGGACAATTCTCGACGCCGTCTGGACCAGGTAGGAGCTAAATTTGTGTTCTTCAATTGCATTCTTTTCTTTTTGAATTCTGAGCCTATTTCCTTGCTTTGCTGAGCCTCTAGGGTTTGAACAACTCGCCTTGGCTCCATCTCACCCTTCCTTAATCGAAAGGTGCAATGCATACTGGCCTTCTCACTGACTAGTCAGTGTGCATCACTCCTAGTACACTTACTGGGGTGCGATGGGTGCAAGGAGGAAACTTTTTGCACAGTTTTCTCATAGATTTTTGCCTATTTTTTTACCAAATCAAGATCCTGACACTTCTCTTGTTTGTTTTTCAAAGATTCATCGAAGCAAAATGGTTGTTACATGGTGAGAACGCGAGCATGAAGAAGAGGACATGGTTGCTTTACATGATCCAGGAACTGTAGCTGCATTGCGAAATTGTGGCCTGTTGAAGTTTTTCTGCATCTCTAGCATGAGGCAACAAATCAACTTGTTGCAATATTTCCTCAATGCTTGGGATCGTATCAGCCAGGTGTTCCAGATTAGGGGCAAATCGATCCCCTTGACTATCGTGGACATCTATTTTTTGATCGGTTTATCAAGGTATTTTGCCCCTCTCTCGTTATCGGGTTCTGCCCGTGGGGGCGAGTCCGTGAGGGAGTATATTCGTTGGCACTGCAGAGAGGGATCTCAGCTGAGTATGGATGGCAAGATCAATATCCGAGATGTCACTGACCGGCACTTGTGGACCATTCTGTTCACTTTTGCTAGACTGGCTGGTAGTTCTGCTCTTCACATAGCTAACAGGTCTTACATACAGTATGCTTTGGAATGCCTTGAAACGAATGTGTTTAATTGGTGTGATGCGGTACTCTCGGTAATGAAAGAACAATTGACCAAGGTAAAAAGTGGAAGATCCAAGAATTTCAGTTATGGTTCTATTTTGACTGCTTTCGCTTTGGAGAGGATCCCACTAATGCAGCCGCAGTACATCTCACTTGGCCTACCTCCACTGACTAAACCACGAATGCAAAGATGGGTTGACCTCATGTCTCGACATGCTGGCCAGCCTCATATTTCCTTTTCTGATACTTTCTTCAAGTGGTTCAATTTTCAGGAGATGGTTTACGCCAAGTTTCCATATGCTGGCATGGATTTCTGGGGTGACTTGGATTTGGTGCTACTGGCCAGCAAGCAATGGGGTGCTATGAGTAAATCTTCTGACTATATCTCTGTTTATTGTTCTTATAATGTTATTTATGATTTCTTGACCAAGACTAATCAAAACTCATGTGCTCATGCAGATATTGGACCAGTTCGACCGGCAGTACGCCGCAGAGACTCAGCGGCCGCTCCAGCAGGAGAGGCTGTGGGGAGGGCCATCCTTCACGACCTTGACGTGGTCGAGACTCTTTGAGAACTACAGGATCAGGTCGAGGGTCTCACCTTTTGTATCCCGGATGTGAGGACTGACGAGCTACCTCTGCAGTTGTAGCGACATACTACTGGCATGATAGTCGATGGACTAGGCTTTTACGCATGATTGCACAAGTGGTGACTTGTTATCACCAACATCATTAGACTGGGGTGCCCCCTAGAATTTCGAGTTTTGGGTCATTTGACCGATTTTTCTTGTTTACAGAACATTATGTATGAACTATAACCAGTTATGTATATGTTTTTGATTTTCGGAGCTTTATTCTAGTTAAGTTACATGATCCTGCTGCATATATTGATGTGATGCTTCTCTTTTATAAATTTCGCAAATGTCTATCTAACACATAATTTGCCAATGATTCTGTCAATGTGTTTAGACTTCTGGAAATATGTTGATATTGAATTAAATCAAACTATCTTTCTAAAATCCTAACTCTTAGGAACATGCGATAGATAGCTGGATTCCGTACGAAATAGATGTCAATGAGTTGTAGAATGACGAGTTGTGAGTCTAGCCTGATGACAAGTTGGCATATGCCATGTGTGATGGCATCATAGAGGAGTTCTATCAATGCGCTATATTCAACAATATTGTTCATCGACCGACCAATACATACCCCTCTGAAACTTACTAACTCATCGTTGAGATCGAAAATGGCCCATGCCGCAGAAGACAGGTTCTGCAAACCACAACTCGCTTCGTCGGCATATCCAATGAAAGATTCCAATAGGTTTGACATCTGCAACGAATGCAAAAAAGTGGATTACCTAACCAAAATAATTGCTCTTAGTGAAAACAAAAATGTAACAAAAGCATAAGGATTACTACGCGGAATTAAGAATAGTTTTTCTTGAGGTACAACCCATTGCAAGGTTGCGCCAGTGGAATCCCATCATAGTCCATCAACTCATAGGCTCCTTTTGCTAATACATGCTTAACAATATAGGAACCCATCCATAATGATTTGAATTTCCCTGCTCCCAACTTATCGGATTCCTGGTCGTAAAGTAAGACCAGGTCACCTTCTGAGAAGACGTGAGGTTTGACATTTTTGTCGAACTGCGCTTTGACTCATTTCTTATGAGATTCGTTAGTCGAAGCTGCATCGCGACAAGTTTCATCCAATTGGATTAGTTCCAAGAAATGAGCCTCTTCTTCTGAGGTTCCAGGGAGAATTTCGACTGCGATTTTGAGGGATGAGATTTCACATTGAACTGGTAAGATTGCTTCGAGACTGTACACAAGTTGAAAAGGTGTAAACCCAGTTGCATTTCTCACCGATGTCCGGTATGCCTACAAGGCCGAGTACAGGATCAGGTGCCAACTCCATTTATGGACTCTAATCATCCTTTGCAACATGTGCTTTAGGACCTTGTTGATTGCCTCAACCTGTCTGTTAGCTTACGGATAGTACGGAGCAGAGCTGTCATGGGACAGTCCTAATTTTGCAGCCAACTCAAGCATCATGTGATTGCGAAAATGCGATACATGATCTGTGACTATGGCCTGGGGAAGGTCGAATTTGGAGACTACGTGATTAAAAAAGAAAAGGGTAGCCGTTTTGCCACTATTTTTTAATGTAGGCATCGCCTCGACCCATTTGGTAAAATAGTCTACCGCGACTATGATATACCCAAAAGAAAAGGGCAGTCGTTTCGCCGCTGTTTTTTAATGTAGGCATCGCCTCGGCCCATTTGGTGAAATAGTCTAATGCGACTATGATATACCCATGCCCCCCGGCTGAGGTGGGGTTACATGTCAAGAAACCTATGCCCCATTTGGTGAATGGCCCAACCTTAACTACTTGTTGCAACGGTGCGAGTGGTTTTCTGGTTTTGCTATCGAAAGTTTGACAAGCATGGGAACTTCTAACTGCGGTTGTGCAATATTTGAACATTGTAGGCCAGAAGTATCCTGCTCACAAAATTTTTTGCACCGTAGCATAACCAAATTGATGCCCCCCACATGCACCTGAATGACAATCATTCAGGACTTTTTCAACCTCCCCATGGGTGAGGCACCTCCGCAGAACTGTATCGATACCGCGACGGTAAGGGGTATCACCGATGATCACGTAGTCTTTCGCTTGGTATTGAATCTGTCGCTGTTTGGAGCGTGAGGTGTTAGACCTATATGTTTGTGTCTAGAGATAGACAATTATATCTCCATACCACGGATCGCTTGAAGATATCAGAAACAAATAACACAGGACCAGATATGTGTTAACCATACAAATGCATATGTAATCAAACATACAATAATATGGAGGAAAACTTGAATAGCTTTATTAAGATCAAGAGTAGCAAGTGGATTACAACCATATGTTCTGACCCAGCATCATCCTCCAGCAAGAAATCCCTTCTTCACCTCAAGTAAAGCTTAGATCACCCAACACTATGAAGTTTCACCAGAAAACCAACAACACTTCTCTACAAGATACAAGATTCTAGCCCCTGGATCTCTGTGATGAGGGATCCATATATAGATGATTTTAGGGGGGTGAGTCATCTTCTGGAGTCTTGATTAGTGTCCTCTCTCTGATAGTTCCTAATTCCACTTGGAGAATGATGATCTCTTACTCATCCCTGGTCAAAAACAGAGAGGCAAGTGTCAGAGGGGAAGCTTCTGGAAGATTCCATGATCTTCCACCTCGCAAATTGTCCCTGCAATTTGTCCATTCCCGACCCTCGCACCCTACATAGGGGCCATTCAGTATGCATCACACCCTGTACACTGGGAAGGTGATATGCATCGCACCCTCTGCACTGGGTTTTCAATATGGTCCAGTTTTGACCATTTCTGAGCAATTGTTAGTGGAGAACTTCTGGGAGATGATGTAATCAGCTGACCTTGTTCCTTTAGGCAGTGAAGCAACACTTTTAGGGACTTAGGAGCCCTTAGTTTATGGACATTTGTGATTGGGATTGCAGTGCCCAAAAATGTCTATAACAGTTGCCGCCTAAAACATGAGGTCGTTAATCTTTTGATGTCGGGTGAAATGCTTTACCATGAGGATCCGAAGTTTTTTCAAACTGGGAGGCGACCTGTAATAAGATACAATACAATAAATTATCTTAACAACATTTTTCATGATCTAGCTGAGGCGAGTATTCCCATGCAAAGCTTTATAAATTCATTTTCATGTACATAGGACAGACAATCATCTGTGTGGCAGACTGATGATTCGGACTCATCATCCTTTGATTTGGATGATCATCTATTCGGCAATGATGTACATTTGATGTCTTTATATTCTTGAATATATCACAGCCTGGACAGATGAAACTAGATCCGAGGTCTTCAAAACTCATTCAATCTTCACTCGGAGTACAAGTCGATCCATATGAAAAATGTTCTGGAGTCGAACATGGAAAGACATCACCTGATTACCATCCAATGATGTAAGTTGTTAACAAGCGCGAGAGGAATCACCAATAATGCAATGGCCCTCAAGGTACTACAGTACAATTCACGTGGTGTGAAAAAGAACTTGGTGTCGAACACCACGCAAAATCTCTCGGTTGAAGGCCATTGATGTAAACCTATCGCCGAAAGTGAGAAACTTGCCATTGAGGCATGCAAGCTTCAAAGTACTAAAATGGGTTGCTCCTAGGTTGGCTTCTTGGATAATGAGATGATGTCGACAAGAAGTGACCCGTCGTAGGAGGGCCTTAATGAATCCCACATCTATGACATGGAACGAAGCAAATGATTTTGGAGGTGAAAACAATTTGATGATACGGTGTTCAGGGTGGCGGTCATGAAAGAATGGAGCGTGAATGTATTGCAGTGGGTGAGACACAGGCGAATTGTCTAAATGACTTCTCCTGAACATATCTACGACACTGACGATGGATTGGTAGCGTTAACCCCAAATATGGATGGTGTTACGGACCAATGGTGATATGACTAATGAATGGAACAACCCAACCCGGCTTGGATGCGAAAGGAAAGTGTCATGTTCAAGAGTGACTTGCTACCAATAAATATTTTTCAAGTTTTCTTCCCATTTTTCCCCAGTCATTACTGACCAGTACTTCTTTATTTTTTTCAAGCTTTGAGGAGGATAACATATGCTTGTTCTATAATCCGCCCTTTGGGCGAACCTGTCACTATATTTTAGCGAGCCTTGCGACAGTGAAACTCATTCTCGTCCATTTGGACAAGTTTTTCGCTATTAGGTTTTAATGAGTTTAACGACAAAGATAACTCGGTCCTTTTCAATTTTAGAAAGTTTGAAAGGGATGGAAAGGAGACTCCAAAGATTCTTTTTCGTTATATAATCCCTTAAGTCCTAAAAAGCGTAAAATAATACGAAAGGGATGAATTCTCGATATTTTTAACAAGCCGAACAAGACAAGCGCTCGATCTTTTTGTGTAATAATCCCTCAAGTCCAAAAAGATTAAAATCTAGAGGATGGATAGCACTTCTGATGACTTTAACGAGCCGGAGAGGTTAATCGCTTGGAAATCTTTTCATATTTTATGATTCAGTTGAAAAGAGCATAAAGGAGACTCATTTTCGAGGAATGATTGATGATTTGGGGTTGCAGCCGATTCCAGGTAAGGTTTGGAATTTTCCATTCACGGCAGTGTCACAAGGATGGCTAGTAGAATCACTCTTCGCATATGTTCCTCGAAAGGGTAAACAATCAAATGGAGGTGAATGATCGGTTGAAAACAGGGTGGAGGTGATGATGAGAACACGACCAAGGCTCAAAAGCTAGTGATAAGGCATTCACAATGGTTATTTACCCGTTCATTTTTTAATGAGCTTGAACTCTGGGGGAAACATTTTCTCATAGCTTATGTTTATTTTTTAACGAGCTTGAACTATGCGTTAAAACTGCTCGTGGCGGCTTTATTTTTAAACGAGCTTGAACCCTACGGTAACACTGCTCGCTAGTCGTATAATAAGGATGTCTCATTCAAGATGCCATTTTTTATGGGGCTTGCACCTTTTGGAATCTTTGCCCCGGATCCTTTCTTTATGCAAGCTAGGAAACGACCAGCCTTACGAGTTTAAAGGGTTAGAGGACCTACAAATTTAAAAAATAAATGGTCACTCTTCACTTGCATGCAGAAAGGTTTGCATGCCCCCAGGTATGGCGAAAAATTCCCAGGTTACCATGAAAGTTCCATCTGCGTAGCAGATAAAATGCTTCCTTGGCGATGTCTACTGAAATAGACAAAGGTGAGTGGTAGAGATGCCTTTACTCACATAAATTTAATGAAGGTATCTTATTCCAATCTAATCCCATTTTCCTGTGAGGACGGGTGTGTCAGACTAGTCATATATCCTCCGGGAAACCTACTCTATACCCAAGGTTTTCCTGCCGAAACAGGCCAGGGTGCATGCCCCCTGGGTTTCAGTCATATCCTCCTGAATCACTCACGCTCATCAAGCGAACAGACTGGAGATCGATGAGACATTCCTTACGTGAAAAGACCATTTAGGGATGGTATTTGACTATTTGCGATGTGTGAACCGGGGAATGACATTTGGTCTATGAGCTTGACCACTCTTCCTTCGTGCAGAAAACACATTACTCTAAAGAGTGAGGAGATGACGGCTCCCATGCAATAAATATAGTCGCATCCAAGGAGTAGATTATAATCCAAGGGTCCTTGAACTACCATCACGTTCACGTGAACGGTTTTCCTTCTCAAAGTAACGGGCACATTTGGAAGGATCCCTAATGGTCGACTGGTTCCTTTATCAAAGCCTGTCAGATTTCTCATTTCAGGCAAAAGTAATGCCAAACCAGGCACTTTCCAAGCAATTGAGGAAAGGATACTCACAGAATCCCCTTCATCGATGATGGTACCAACCATGACCATTCTGTAAGCTTGTATAATGATTCTGAATGGTACACTAGCTGGTAAACGGGGTCTGCCTAAAAGATTCCAGTCGAAGGAAATGAATAGGTTGCTTGGAGGTGGGACTGAATAGACGGACGGATATGACTCTGATGAACTTCCTTCCTATGATAAAGGCACGGGTAGACTGCCCCCAAGTTCATCGGAGTCTATGTTTACGAAAAGAATTTGAACGGTGTCGTTCTCTTTCTCTTCCGTGACGGTATCATTCGAATATGAACACTCTGAAGGCAAGATCGGGTCAACTGCCGCCTCGACCTTTTGACTTTCATCTGGTATGGATTCAGAGGGTTCATTTTCAATGATAGATGCTTCAGCCGACCACAATGGCGGGCCAGCCGGATTTTCAACCAATGGTGAACTTGGCAAGAGTTTTTTATATCCAAGAGGGAGCCATAGCGGTGAAGCGGGACGGTCATCCAAAACTATTTTAGCTTCGTCAAGGAAGGGACAACGGTGGATGGCGTGATTGCCTTCACACAATTTACAAGGAAATCTGGGATTCCTTTTCTCTCTAGATACTTCACTTTCATTGGTTGATGGTGTGCTTTCAACATGATCATCACAGGTTGACGACACCGGATTGTGCAAACGAGGAGACCAGTCCCTTAAGATCTGAGGGATGCAAGGACAATCTAGGTGATAGTGGTCTCCATTGCAAATGACACAAGGAGATTTAGTTTTAGACGGTGCGATGTGAGGATTTTTGCTAGATGACGCTTGGTTGCCCTCTTTCGATTTTGGTTCCTTTTTCTTCTTTTCCTTTTTCTCTTTCTGCTTCTTCTTCTTCTCAGTTACTTGATCTTTAGCTTTACCATCTTTATCAAACGAAGAGGAAGGAGGAGAGGGAGAATCAGACAAAGTAGAAGGTTGGTGGGAAACTCTAGTATCATCTAGTTGCTGAATTGACTGTTCAGGAATTACGGTATTCTGAAAAATAGAGGTAGAGAAGAGCTAGACGGGCAAACCAATCGTCAACCCTGGAAGTGACAATGTGGCCCTATGGAGTGCACTAACATCTCCCCAAGAGGAGAAGGGACTAGGATTTCCTCCAAGCGGAAATCCTTGGTTGGTAGACTCCATTTTTCTCAACCTAAAGACCAATGAGGGAATTTGTGATGTTATTTCGATTAAAATAAATTTTAGACGCTTTGACACAACTTGTTTTTTCAATTTTAAAGAGTCGAGAAAAAATAAAAGATGACTCTAGTCACCTTCGATTTTTAATCAGATTGAAGTGACAAGTGCTCAGATGGACCTTTTCTTTTAAGGAGTCTGAAAAGGAGCAAAATAGACTTCTCTGGAGATCTAGGCCGAGGGGATTACCAAACCAATCGCAAAACTGCAGAATACTTTTTACAGTATGGCAGTCAATCTTCCCGAATGTTGTGTTCAGTGCATTGCGATCGATAGGGCGGCAGACATGGCTTCCTAAGATAAGGATGCAGCCTATTGTGGTCTCCCAATATAACTCGACGGTACGTGGGCACAAGTCCCGTACTGCACTTGTCGTCTCAGAGTGGAAGGAATCACCCAACAAACAATGAAAAAACGTTCAGCCTTTACGACGTCGGAAAACGTCCCCTACCTAGACCTCTAGATGTTGTTGTGGTTCCAAAGCGTTGTTAGATTCAATAATTTATTTAAGTTTGAACTTGCCTAAAAATTTGCATTTTAGGTTACGCGTGATGTGTATAACAATTCCTAAAATGCAGTCTAAGATGATAAACAAATGTTTAATCTTCTTTTGGCAATGAAAATCCTAGCTACTAAGGAAAGAAAGTTGAGAATCTTTCAACAAAGAGCATAGAGCACACACTAAATGCACCACCCTAAATCAAAACAAGCAGTCTAAAAGCAAATGCACATGCATGTACTTGTTTTCAGCCTTCTTAATGTATGAATGACGATAAGAAAGCTAAGTGCAAATCTAAATTATTTTCAAAGCAATAATACTCAACAAATTTCTTTTCAAAATGAAATGAAGGTAAGAGAGACACTTTACGATTTCGAAATGAAAATTGCTTTTCGACACTTTAAAAACTACTAATTCAAATCATATACAATAGTAACTGTATAATCGACTATAAAGAACAATGGGATTGCCTTCTAAAACTAAAAATGACACTTACGACACTTTCAGATCAAGAAATGACAGTTCGACTATGCTACTTCTTTGCAAAAGAGAACTGAATGGTGCACAATACATAAAAACACTTACAGTTCTTTGCACAATGGAGGTGGAATGATGTAAGAGAAGGGGGTTTTCACAGAGATACACTGACCGTAGACACCAAAACTCCTGAATAGGACTGAAAATAGTGAGGAAAAAACCAAAGTCTGAAGGTAAAGTTAAGCTTCCCTGACCATTGCACCTGTCACACAGTGAATTCAGTATGCAGCGCACCTACTGCACTCGGGAAGTGTGATGCATACAGAATGCCTTGAAGGCCTGGTGCAATGGTACCAGTGCGAGACTTTAAACGAGTTTTTACTCACAATTTGCAATTCAGTTCAGGGATTTAGGCCGAGTAAGAGATGTTCAGTATATGTAAATCACAGGGATTGATCTAAGGAGGTTACTAGAGCCACCACTTAGGGCAATTAGAATGTTTACAGATCGACCGTTTAATTCATAAAAAAAACCCGAAGATAGACTGAAGAAGCATTGATCTACTGTGCATTTGTATAACAAATGCAGTTCGAAGGCTAGCTGGCTTGACTTCAAGCTCCATCTGTAAGTTTATAAAAGAAACAAAGATAGGCTAACAAAAAATCTAGTCGCTCCCCAGTGGAGTCGCCATTTTGTTACCGGGAATAGTGTCCACTCAGAGCTGTTATTCCCACTAAGACTAGTAGCTATCTTAGAAACAAACAAGTAAAGTCTACTTTCGCTTTCCTTTATGAAAATAGATAAGAGTGGAACAAAGAAGACAATCCTTAGTCTTGCGCTTGGTTCCTTATTTGATTCCTCTCCTTCTTGATAGGTCTCTGCCGCTTTTTCTTTGTCTGCCCAGCTAAAAATCACCTGTGGAATCACAACAACATACTACTATCGAAGAACAAAGATCTATATTCATAAATAACATAGGACCATATATGTGTTAACCATATAAATGCATATATAATGAAACACACAAGAATATGGAGGAAACTTGAATAGCTTTATTAAGATCAAGAATAGCAAGAGGATTACAACCATATGTTCTGACCCAGCATCATCCTCCAGCAAGAAATCCCTTCTTCACCTCAAGTAAAGCTTAGATCACCCAACACTATGAAGTTACACCAGAAAACCAACAACACTTCTCTACAAGATACAAGATTCCAACCCCTGAATCTCTGTGATGAGGGATCCATATATAGATTATTGTAGGGGGTGATTCATCTTCTGAGGTCTTGATTAGTGTCCTCTCTCTAATAATTCCTAATTCCACTTGGAGAATGATGATCTCTTACTCATCCCCGGTCGAAAACAGAGAGGCAAGTGTCAGAGGGGAAGCTTCTAGAAGATTCCATGATCTTCCACCTTGCAAATTGTCCCTTCCATTTGTCCATTCCCGACCATCGCACTTTACAGAGGGGCCATTCAATATGCATCGCACCCTGTACACTGGGAAGGTGATATGCAATGCACCCTCTGCACTGGGTTTTCAGTATGGTCCAGTTTTGACCATTTCTGAGCAGTGTTTAGTGGAGAACTTCTGGGAGATGATGTAATCAGCTGACCTTGTTCCTTTAGGCAGTGAAGCAACACTTTTAGGGACTTAGGAGTCCTCAGTTTATGGACATTTTTGATTGGGGTTGCAGTGCCCAAAAATGTCTATAACACTAGGAAAAAGAGACACTCGGAGGGAAAATTCTAAAATAACTTTGCATGTAACCCTCAACTACTACAAATTGATCCTTGAATCGTGGAATGCATTTTTCATGTTCTCTCTTGCTATTCCGGGAAGATAAAGTCATACATGCATGCAAGGTAAGTTTCCTCGGTCCCATGTGGAACTGTTCAACAAGACTCTTGATGCATGCGAGTGCTCAACTTCTCAGGAAAAATGCACATTCCTGGCTTGGAGCTAGGCAGATTGCCTAGGAGGTTTGCATAGTTTCTAGGCAGAGCAGCTGACCATTGCCTAGATTTGTGCAAATCCTGGGCTAAATAGCCTACTGCTAGGAAAATTTGTGCAAATCCTGCAAGGGAGTTGGCTGGTAGGATTGCGCAATCCTGGAGCCCAACAGGCTATTAGAGAGGATTGCACAATTCCTAGAGGGAAGGTTGGCTGCCCTCTAGAAATGCACAATTTTCCAGGGAAAGCTACTCAGTTTGTAACTGGACCAAGTTCGGGTAAGCATCCTATGAGGGTAATGGATCCACTATGATCAACAGGCTGCCTTTGTGCGAGGAAAACACTGAAGCTTGAGTACTTGATGAAGAAAGACAGAGTGTTGTGTAAGGTTGGTAGGAAGGCTCCAAAACAGGCTAAAGGAAAAATTTTGGAGGGTAGTTGTAGCCGCTACAACAAATGGATATTTTACTCTATGATGCCAAGGACACCCTAGCCAAGTATGTTTATGAACATGAGATATGAAATTCAAGTTTATCTTCAATTTCCTCTCAAAATGAATGTTTTGGCGCTTTTGAAAGACACACCAGATGAATAGGGTCCAAATTATTGATGAAAATGGGCTATGAAGGTAAAGGGTTAGGAAAACATGCACAAGGCATAGTTGAGTCAATTGTTGTTGAAGAAAGGCCTAGGTATTTGGGTCTTGGTTATGGACAACATGATGGAGAATGCTCCAAAGCCAATGAGGCACATGAAAGTGTTCCAAGAAGGAATTTCATTACATTTTCATACCCTTAAGCTTGTGAAGATTGTGTTCAAGAGGAATGCAAAAGTTGTGTACCCACTTTGCAAGAAGATGCGCATAAGCATGCAACTAGTGGAAAGGGAAAACAAGAGGATATTGAAAGCTCTAAGGTCATTGAAACCATTTTTGGTATTATGAAGAGAGCCACTACCTCATCAAATTCACCTCTTCAAGAAGGTGACAAAGGTGAATGTGAAAGGTATAAATCTATCTTTAATCAAGTTTCTATTGATTATGATAAACATGGTATATCTTCACACAAGAATTGGAGAGAATTTACATGTTCTTTTTGTGGTTTGAATAACCATAACGTTTCAAGATGTTGGAAGAAATGGGCCACATACAGGAAACTTTCAAAACACAAGAGACAGGAAACCAGAGGTCCATTGGATAATGGAAACCATGTTGCAAAGAAGATGCAATTGTTTTGCACTCATTGCCATAAGCAAGGTCATCTCATAGAAAAATGTTGGACTTTGAATCCAACAACTCATCCATGAGATTTGAAAAAGGTGGATAGAGATTTTGGAAAGAATGGAAAAGAGGATTCCATAATTGATGTGGATCAGGATGATACACATGATGATGTGCGACTGAAAGAAGCGCCATGGAAATGGTTTGCTAAGAGGTGGTTTTATTTCTTATCCAAATAAGTCTTGCATTTTTTTGTTGATAAATGCAATTATTTGCCTTAAAAATGCATTTCTTTGCCTTATGAATGCATTACTATTCTATTGAAATTATGTTGCAACTCATATGATGCAAGATGTTGAATGTGGAATTCTGTTTGACTCACTTTAATGTAGCAAAGAAGGCAATTTGTGGTTACAAGTTTGTATTTTAATGCACTTCTTCTGAAAGCATTCTTGATGTTGCATATTTTCTCCATGAAGGTGTGTGAAGGTTGAGTATGTTACTCACTTCATTTGCAGCAAATTTTCCATTCTTTATGTTTCATATATTCAGCAAGAAGGTGTGTGAAATTAGGGTATGTTCCTCACTTCATTTGAAGCAAATTTGTCAATTCATCTCTTGTTTACCCATACATGTTTTTTTGGGCTTATTGTACCTGTGTTTGTACTTAAGGGAGAGTTGAGGAATTGGAGACATACATGAGAGTTTGAGTGTGTGTGAATAGTGGAATTATTGATAGTTTCATCATGTTTGGATACATGCATGAGTGTCAACTTGTGTCGATTATTGTCACATGTATGTCATATCGACTTGGAAGAGTTGATTTTATCTCTAGATGAAAAGGAGACGTTGATGGATTATTGCATGAGATGTGAAATTCTTGTTGTTTATGCAAAGAATTGTCAAGTTGCTATGCATGCTTATGTTTGGCTCTCAAGTCGAGTCAATTGCTTGAAGGTGATGTTTTGTTGACTTGTTTAGTAAACCATCGACTAACACACCAAAATGGTAGGTAGACCAAGATGCAAGAGTACAAGGCGATGTTACATGATGTGACAATTGTTGTCTTGGAGGAGAAAAAGAAGAGGTCATCGATTTACATTTCTTGCATAATGTGTTTTTCCATTTAATGGTTGTATTTGTGACAAGATGTTGCAAGATTTTGGAAGGTCCACTCTTGAGCAAGATGTTGATGCTTAGCATTCATTCCCAAATCATGACATGAGTATCATGTTGAACTAGAGGATGATAGAGGCAAGAAGCAAAAGTGGACGAGATGCCAAAAATTTGCAGCCATTGTAGACCATTTGTATGTGTTGACTCCAAGGTTCTCAATGGGAAGGCTATCAGATGTATCAGTTTTCCAAGCACCGAGGGATCAATGTGGTACAAAAAAGGTATTTTGCAGCCAGAAAGTGTCCAACAAGTGTTGGATTGGGTTAGCAGCAAAAGGAGAATAGTGGTTGAGGGACATATCCATTTGCAATGCAAGGCATGTTAGTGTACCCAAGTGGTTGTCATGGAGACTTTTTCTATAGGGATTAATGCACGGGTGTTTGGTGATGGAGATACCCTCAAGGATCTTCCTGGGATCCTTGGAAAATAGTTAGATTAGCTACAACTAGCCCAGAGATACATGCACATATCCGTATTAGTAAAATAAGAATCGAAGTAGGAAGAAGGATTGTTACCTCAGGTCTTGGTGTGGTGTTGCTAGAGAGTGCAAAGTAGTGGATTGGAAGACCCCTCAGCTAGCTCCAAGATCAATATTTACACATAAACAATACGAGGCATAATATCACAACATATAACTTCAACAATCAATACAATAATACATAGGGATATCTAACTACATACATCTAATCCACTCATAATCATTAATGTTGCATAAACATGTAAATAAATCACAATACCAACGCCATGGAGTGGACAACACAATTGCATGTCTATATTAATGATAGAAAAGATTGATTACAACCATCAGTTGCATCAGCCTTCCCTTACTCCTCCAACTCCTCTCTCTCTCTCTCTCTTCTTAACCTTTTGAAGGTCTAATGTCTAATACTAGCTTCGACAGTCAATAGGAAATCCTTTCAATAGTTTCGACCCTTCTCACAATGGCCCCAACCTCAAATATATAGCATGAGAGGATAAGCCTTGCCAAATCCTTCATTAGTTCCTTTGGGAAAAAGCAAAGATGTTTCCATTCTCTAGCATTCTTTCCCTATTTTTAGACTCCAATAGGAATAGTAATTCCTCCAAACAAGTTGAATCTGGATGTTTCCCTACTTTATGAGATGACATAGGAGTGAATATAGGGATATTTCTCGATCAACCTGCTCCTTTGACCTCCAAAAAATCACTTAAGTTGACTAATTCTCTTCCTGAGGTAATAGACAAAGTTACCTTAGGGACTAACGCACCTGATGCATGGCTAGGAAGCTTTATAAAGCAGGATGCTAATTCTTGGAGAGCGTTAGCTTGACAAATAGGCCTGTGAACTTGGTCAGTCTTTCAGTCATATTTCCCTTCTCCTCTGAGCTGATGAGGAGGTCATTTTCATGTATAACAGATGCCCCCTAAGGTGTGATATCAAAGGTAGAGATGATGGCCGAAATACTTTATATAACTGTCGTTTTCTTCGAAAAAAGAGAGAGAGGATCAGAGCTTTGGGAATATGAGAAATCTGATACAACAAATATATATCAAAAATCTAAAATCATGTCTTGAGTTGGGAATTCCCACGCTCAGTAGCTATGTTAGAGTGATTTCTCAACAAAGAGATATGATAATCATGTCCGCCAATAAGAACAATACGAAACTTGTGTCATAATAAGATCATTCTAATGAGTTGTCTCCAAAAAATAATATACACAACTTGGGAGAGGAAATACGGTTGAGTGATGTAAACCTTTACCCAAAGTCTTGATTTCCGCTTCACCTTAATAGCATAGTTCAATATATGTGAATAAAGGCATTGAGGTTGAACATGTATGAAATTGTTTGATTACTAATCAATAATGGAGACTGTTAAAAGATGCAAGGATGGCCACCAATAATGATGATGGTCTCCAAGATGCACATTATAGTCTAGCGAGTGTGAATAATGTTTTTTTCATCGAACACTTGTAGAATCATTTAACCAGGAGCCAATGATGAAAACCCCTGATCAAACACAAGGTAGCTTGCCATTGATGTCTACAAGTTCTAAGGCATTAAAGTGTTTATGGGTCTTCTTCCTAGATAGAGTGTTGAAGTCGATAGGAAGAGACCTATCAAAAGGTAGGAAATAATGTGTCCTACATCATTCAACATGAAACGGGACAAGAATGATTGTTTTTTGAAGAATAGTTTGAGCATTAGGTCAAATCGGCAAAGTGCGTGATGGAAGAATGTGTTGGATGGTTTGATGGAGGAAATAGAAGATAAAGGGTTTCCCTTTAACAATAGAAGGCACAACACAAAGGTTTTAACCATGCAGCACTAGACTCATGAATACCAAAGAGTGTCAGGATACAGAGATGTCAAAACATTGATGTATATAGGCTAAACTCATAGGATGGTAAGGTTCATACTGAGGGGTCGTCACAAAGAAGGTTTTGTTGAGCGAATGCCATGTTCAAGAGAGCGATTGATACCAAAAAAATCTTTTCAAAATACTGACATAAAGAAATTTTATTGTCAACTTTCCCCATCTGATTAATTTAATGAGTCCAAATGGATAAACTCCGTGGTATTTTCATATTTTGAGAGTCTGAAAAGACTGTAAAGAGCAACTCCAAGGTGGCCCCTTTGTCATAGTTTTTAACTGGGTGCAACAAAGGTTTAATAATATACCTGAAAAAGGTTCCTTTTTCATAAGTTATTCTACTGATTCCGAATAAAGAGATAAACCTACGCATAATAGATGTTTGCCTCATTTTATTACGAGCATGAGGAGATGGAGTAAACTCGATATTCGTCGTGAAATTTTAATGAGTCACATGACAATAAACTCAATAGATCTTCATCAAATTTTAACAAGTCAAATGAAGAAAACTCGAGGTATCTTTTTCATTTTAATGAGTGAGGAAAAAGAGGTAAAATAATTTCTCATTCCTTCTTCGTAGATTTAATGAGCCCGAAGAAAGGAAAAACTAGGAGATTTTTCAATTTAAAAGCGAGAAAGAGTCCCAAAAAAGAAAGTGTTTATACTATCATTGTAGGAGTTTAATGAGCCCGATGAAGAAAACTTGGGGATTTTTAAATTCAAGAGCGAGAAAATATCCCGTAAAAGAAAGTGCTTATAGTGAATTGAACATGGTCATTTTTGCAATTCAGCCCTGAAAGTCCTTTCATCAAAGCATGAGTAATATTTGAGAATATGTCGATATGGCACATGATAAATAACATAGGAAATGAAATATATCTACTTCAATTAATTTGAATAAGATAGATCATACCTCTAGAGTGACTATAAGGAATTTTTTGGGCCTCCATTTTCATCATTTGAGTGTCATGAGAGTGTTCTGGAGCGAAATAGGAGCAGATCTTCTCTGGACGTTTACGGGAAATCTAGATGACCATTCAACTTTCTGTTTGTTCCGGGTATATGGAAAAACCCTTATCCTGCATTCATTAACATTTTTTAGCTGCATTGGGGGTGGGAGTTTGGAAGTTGGGGAGGCCCTAGCTCATTAAATGCAACTAACACCCCCCTCTAGGTCTATAGGGGCGTTAAATGCCCTTCATGACCTAGAGGAGGGAATTAGTGCACCTTGTTTTCCATAATGGGGGGCATTAGTGCATGAGGGTGCATTCTAAAACCCCAATAAATGGTTTCCCAAGCAAATTTTCCCCATTTTAACTAATTTTTGGGTTGATTTGTGTAGGTTTTGATCCATCATCATGAGTTTATGGAGGGAACAAACTCATGATCACCAAGAACTACTTATGAAAAATGATCAAGCTTGCATACTTTCATTAGGCCAATGTGGTTTGATGAAATATGAAAGGCTTGACCTAATGAAAGGTCAGGAAGAAATTTTGAGCTGGATCATTCAGTGTTGGGATGAACACCAAGAAATGTTCCGGATCGGGGGTCATGAGCTCTCAATTGATAGAGGTGATATCTATTTTTTGACTGGTTTGTCGTGCAGAGGTGCATGAGAAAACTAGATCGGGGGCAAGACAAATCCATGGTCCACCCTAGAGCTAATCCAGGCTTATTGTATCCCTGAGAGTAGACTACTGAGCAACAAGGTCCCTATAGAGCAGATTAGATCCAAGTCCATGAGGGCTATTTTTTGGATGATTGTATGCTTGGTGGGGTCCAAGAGTCCCCATGTTATGACAAAGGCCAAATTCTTACTTTCCATTGATTGTGTCCATCCTCATATCTTCAACTGGTGTGAGGCAGTTATTCGTTAGCTGAAGGAAAAGTTGACGACATGTAAGACTCGAACCCAATAGAGTTTTGGGTATGGTACTCTCATTGTATCCTTTATACTTGAGAGGGTGCCTATCATGAGACTATGGATGAGTGTAGGTTCGATTGATTTGAGGGAGCCCAGGCAAGGGCAATGGGCATCTCTCAATCCTCGCACTAGAGAGGGAACAATCCAACATTTTTCGAAGAATATTTCTTCGAGTGGCTCAGTGGCTAGATCTTGATGATAGATGACTATGCCTACGATGGCATGGACTTTACTGGTTATCCTAACCTGATACTGCCACCTGGTACAAATTGGGGGCCTCAAGGTAAGATGGGCATTTTAGAGTAGTTTAAAGTATTTTTTTACTTTTGAATGTTTATGTAATTTTTTTGTTGTTATGGGTGAACAAGTACTAACATGAAGCTTTTGATTGACACAGATGTGGCATTGGTGCGACCTACAGGTATGCCTCACCAAGTGAGGCGAGGGGACCCGCTACCTGGAGGTGGCATAGGAGCAGTTGTCGAAGATGGGGATTATGCATCAAGTCTCCACGAGGTTCTGAGGAACATTAAAGGTCTGAGCATGGTTGTTCCCCCTTCCCATGCGGGAGATTCCCACTCACATGCAATGACACACTATTGGTGTGTCTGAGCAGTTTATGTTTCCTCTTCGGAGGATAACTAGAGCTATATTGACTTTTCATGAGTAGTAGGTTCTTGTAGCAAGTGCATGGTATAGCCAACGAGTGTTTATAGCAAGGCTTAGTAGCCATTGTGTACTTAAAAACACCCAAGTTTTGGGAAATGTTCTTATGTAAAAGACTGGATTCTATATATATATATATATATATATATATATATATATATATATATAATATATATATATATATATATACATTGGTATTTTATGATGTAAATGTTTTTTAAGTGTTTTTGTAAAATTTTAACTATGGAAATCTTTACTTTCATACATGTATCTATAATAAATGAGACAGATGCCAATCTAATACATAGTTTTCCAATGAATCGACAACAACATTAAATTCTCAAGCAATGTGTTCATATGTAATAAACTCAAATTGGTGTTCCAAGAGTCATACCCTTAAATAATGGTGTAACAAGATTGGATTGAGAATTTGATAATGATTTGTCAATTCCATAACGACAAGCTGAGATTCTAACCTAACCACCAGATTGGAGATGTCTCGAGATGATGCTTCAATGAGAAGTGAAATTACAGACATATACTCAGCAATATTTTTGGTGGCAGTACCAAGAAAGACTCCCCCGAAACAAAGCAATTATGACTCAGGTGTGTAAATGACCCAAGAATCTGATGCAATATATCATTTGTTATGACTAGCACCATTTGTATATCCTACATATGGTAAGGGTAGTGAATACATATGCACAACGAGAAACATGTATGAGACAAATAATCAAAAAATTCCAAAAAATCAAGTCACATAAAAAAGAAGCAAAACTTATAAATACATAGAATTGCAAATGACATGCCTAGTGTAGTACTAGGCATAATACTTTTTCAGATAGAGCCCGTTTCGAGGGCTTGTGGAGTAGGATTCCTTCATAGTCTTGAAGTTCATATGCCCCTTTTGAGAGGGCCTTGGTGATGACATATGGACGGATCCATAACGGTTGAAGCATTCCTGCCCACAAGAGGTCATGAATTTTTATCATAGAGTAAAACAAGATTGCCCTCTTGGTAATAACAAGGTTTGACCTTTTTTTCATACTAGGATTTGACCTGTGCTTGTGGGCTTCAAGTGCCAATTCGACATAACAACGGGTTTCGTCCAGCTGATTTAGGTATAGCAGGTGCTCTTCTTCGGCATCGGTGTTAGGCAAGGGTTCAACAAAAAAAAATTAGGGAAGAAAACTGACACTTGATAGGCCATAATCTAGCGGTTTTGACTGAAGTTTTATATGCCCACAACATAGTATATAAAATTTGGTGCCAGTGGGTTTTGTGGTTACCTACTAACCTTCAGATCATGGTTTTTAAGACGCAATTAACGGCTTCTACTTGGCCATTAGCTTGGGGGTAGTAGTAGGATGAATGGCCTTGGCGAAAACCGAGCAACAATGTTAAGTCAGATATCATGTGATTTTGAAAATGATACCCATGGTCTATAACAATCATGTGGGGCACACTGAAATGATAGATAACCTAATTAAATAGGAATAGCGCACGATTTATCCATCAGCCTCGAAAGTGGGAAGGGCTTTGGTCCATTTCGTGAAATAGTCCATGCCTACAATAATGTAGTTGTGTCCAGCAGAGGAAATGGGGTTGCATGTGACGAAGTTGATACCCCATTTGGGAAAAGGGATGATGGATATCACTGGGTATAGTAGGTTTGGGGGAGTGTGCATTTTCTTTGTAAATACTTGAAAAGGGTGGCACTACTGGATTGCCTTGATACAATCTTTGAACAAGGTTAGCCAGTAGTAGCCTACGCGTAAAATTTTATGGGCAGTAGACATGCCAAAAACATGACTGCCACATGCCCCATCATAGTAGTCATTTAAAACATTTTCTGCCTCTTCATGAGTGAGGCAACATCGAAGAATTGTATCAGCACCACAGTGACATAAAGTATCGTTCAACACTAAATGGTGTCATGCTTGGTAGCGGATGTGACGATGATCACCTAATGATAGTTCAGGGTGGAAACATTGTGCTTGGAGGTAGACAAGAATGTCACCATACCAAGTGTCAGTAGATTCAATCAGATAGACAAATTCATCCAAGAGAGGATTGTAAGATATCTCATTTGGATCAACAATGGGAAGATCCAACAAAAGTTCAGTGAAGACTAAGGATTTTTTCACCTTGGGAGTGGCGAAAACCAAATCAAATTGTTGGAGGATAACTATCCATTTCGAATATTTTCCTCCAATGAATTGATGAGACAAAATATGTCTCATGGGATTCTACAAAGAGATGATGGTAGTCTATTGCAGCAGTATATAATGTCAGAATCGATTGGCAACAAAGACAACTACCAAGGACAGCTTTTCCACATGTCAATATCTGAGTTCAGGCCTAGCCAGACCTTTCCAAATATAATAGATCACATGCTCACTCAAATAATCATGAGTTTGGACCAACACCATTCCAAGAGAGGATGGTAAGGCTGCCAGAGAGAGGATAAATTCACAACCATAGTTGGGAGCACTAAGCAGTGAGGCTGATATAAGTTCCTTTTTCAAGGCATCAAATGATCGTTGGGCTTGATCATCCCACAAGTATGGTACTCCCTTATTTAGTAGACGCATAAAGCTTTTCGTCAACTCGGCATTACTTATGATGAGCTGTCGTAAGAAGTTTTCTTTCCCTTGCAAATGATGGAGCTGCAAAATGGATCGTGGTTTGGTAAATTGAGCAATTATGTTAACCTTATCGAGATCAACTCTAATCCCATGTTTTGATACAATGAAACCAAGTAGGCATCCAAACTCAACAAATAGAACGCATTTGTGTGGATTCAGACGTATGTTATAGAACCTGCACCTAAGAAAGATTGCTCGTAAATGAACTAGGTGTTGAGTTCACTTCTTGGAATGGGTTAGGAGGTCGTCCAAGTAAGACTAAACAATATGTCTAATATCATGGAATGCGTAGTCCATGACCCATTGAAATGTTGCTCTAGCTTTCTTTAAACTGAATGAGAGTTTTCGATATGCAAATATTCCCCAAGGGAAAATGAAGGCGTTTTGTGCTAGTCTACCAAATTTATGGCGATCTAGTTATAACATGAGAAACTATCCATAAATGAGAAGGATTCGCAATGGCACAATCGTTGATTATTTGTTCGGTGAACGGTGTTGAATAATTATCTTTTGGACACACAGTGTTCAAGTCTCTATAGTCAACACATACGTGGATAGTACCATGTTTCTTATCTACAGGAACCAGATTGGAAACCCATTCCATTAACGGAACAGGGTAAACAAAACCAGCGCGTAACAATTTTTCCACCTCAGTCTTGACGGCTATAGTTTTGAGGGGGTGGACTAATCGAAGCCTTTAGCATACATGTTTGGCATTTTCATACACCTTTATCTCATGCTCAACAATAGATGGATCTCTATCGGGCATTTCCTCGTAAGACCAAGCAAATGCATCGTGGAATTCCTTAAAAATGCAGGTGAATCTTGCAATTTCCTCAGGAGTGCAATCAGCTTCGAATTATATGTTTTCCACGATGCCTGTTTTAACTGAAATATCAATTAGCAATGTCTTTGAAATATTTCCCACGTTCCCTTCCGAATCTAAAGTTTGGATAGTCATATAAGGCGAGGGAACAATTTCAGGTGTGTTCAAAGACGGGATTTGAATGGGAATTGTGTACGAATAAGATATCAAAATGTGATGGTGAGAATCCTCCCAAGGTCTCTCTTCTAAATACATGATCTCTCAAATATCTTCGTCCAAAGGTAGGACTTGATTGAGGAGATCGTTAGAAGAATAAGTTATGGGAAAGGAGCCGGTAACGTTGGTCGTGACCAAAGTGGCCGGAGCTTCGAATGCAAATTGAATCGCTTGGTAGGCCAATTCAATTGGTGACATTGGCATTTGTTCTTTGTAAGAGTCAATATCTGAAGGGGCTGGGAGGATCGAAGGATCAGTCAGTTCATGAGGAATAGATGAGACCAAAAAGACCATCTATGGAATCGTGAGCAATGGGAGAGGAAACCAACCCATCAGGGAAGACCCCTTCAATATACCGGTACCAATACTGATGTAAGAGTCAGGAATACCACCCACTAAGGGTACAGAGCCACTAGGTAATAGGGAGTAATTTGGGGTACAAAAGGATAGTTGGTCCACTATGACTATCCTCCCATCCAACAGAAATAGGATGATATGAAAGAGAGTAGACACAATGGCAATCATGGCATAAGTCCAACTGCAACCCAACAACAAATTATAGTCGAGTTTTCTATCCATGACTTCAATATCCACCATTACTGTTTTCCCACTCAAAGTGATGGGGTAGCTGGCAAGGTAACCTTTTAGAGATGAAAATGTGGCCATCAAAATTTTTAAGGGAATTTGACGACAGTGAGAGGGTTGGAGAACCCAAGGTGAGCCAACATGAATCTGACATGACACAAGTTGGAGATCCTTCGTCAATGATAGTTCTATGTACCCCTTTCCCTTTCGAAAATATTTTCACCTGAAATGCAAGCTGGTGTGAAAGGGGAGGTTTACATTTGTCCATGTCTAAAATTGCAAGCATGGAATCCCAAGGGTCGACCCCACCAATTGTCGAAATCAGAGATTTCCTTTATGTTAGACAAGTTTGCAATACTTCGAGCACCGACATAGCTAACGGTAATCTTCTACAATACTGTAGTTCTGGGAAGCACATGCAAATGTATTATGCATTATGCGTTGAAGTGCCCCTTTTAGGGGGTGAATCACAAGATCAGCAATAGCCTTTCGACATGAATATCATTAGGTGGTGATGGGTTTTTACTTGAGGAGGCTTCCTCAGCATTAGCGATTGGAGCTCCATATGTTTTGACTTTGGTTTGAATATCGATCGTTTCAAAGGTGTAAATGGTAGATGGTCCTTTACCAACTGAAGGATGATGCGAAACACTATTGCCTCCTTGTGGGGGTTGAGGTTGGTTTGCAATAAGATGATACTGCTACTGAGCAGGGAAAGGGTTGTTTAGGACCGCGAGAGTCTGGACAGTGTCCCTTTGAGCAAGGAAATCTATGCATTCTTGGATACACGGACAATGATGTGTCATATGATATTCCGCACAGATTTTACAATGGAAATTGACAGCTTTTTCCTTTCCACTGTCAGGAGGCATAGCAACTCTCTGCTTTGGGTTGGACTACATGGTTGAATACTCTTTAGAAGGAGTGGTTGTTTTCTTGTTCGAACCATCAGGTTTTTGTGTAGACTACAAAGAGTTTATCACGGCAGTAGAAGAGCAGTCGATTGGGTAGTAGGGTCAACTGAAAACTGGGCAATGTGACTGCTAAATTATTTTACAATGACCCCAAAGGTAGCATTGATAATACCATCAACATGCGCACCAGTTTGCTGAGTAGCGGGATCATTGGAGGTTCTAGGGGCATTTGGAATGACGTCGTATAAAGTGCCAGACTGTGAATAAATAAAATCTAAGTGTTGGGCACGGTGAATGGATTGGTCTTCCGTGACCACACCACCTAAGAAAACATCCTTAGCGATTTGAGGGAGCAAAGATTTCCATAACCAATCTGCTAATGGATAATCTAGGAGGGGAGCTTTGACTAGCCTCTGCCTACATCTTCATTCATGGATGTGATTAAAGATGTGGGTAGCGGTGTCTTGACGTAAAGAAGTAGGGAGTTCCATCCCAGTTTCATAGTGGATGGGTAGCTCAAAGTGCTTTAAAAATTTCATTGCTAAAGTTCCAAAAGTATTGACAAACATGTGTGGTAACTCAATGTACCACTTGGTTGCATTGCCAGTAAGTGTGCGTGGAAAGAGCCAAAGTTGGATATTATCATCCACCACGGAGTTAGGAAGTCACCATAAATTATAGGTGGTGATATGCGTACTCGGATCCTCCCCTTGTTTCCCTTCGAATTTTGGCATGTCTGTGGGAATTTTGTGTGGGGTTGGAGGCCATAGTAAGTTGTGATAGATGGGGTCATTGGTGAGTTTGTACAAATCAAGGATGTCAAGCATTGCCAAGTGATCCAGGTGGATCTACAGATACAATGGCATGGAAAACTCAGAAATCAAAGTGATCATAATGAAGTCAAATCAGGACCAAAATGTAGATCTCATCTTCCTGATTCCAATGGTGCAAACGGTACTTCAATCCAAGTTCGAATGATGAAGTTATTACAAAAACAAGGGTTCTTCAATCCTTAAGAAAATGAATAATTTCATTTGAAAAAGGAGTCTTAAGCCTTAAGGCCAAATCGAAATCGGAGGTTGCATGAGGGTGGACTTAAGGGTTGGGCCATGGAACCCCTGATCGCCAATCTTTGATCAGATCAGATAGGCAGATCAGAGGCAGTCACAATTGGTGGTCGTATATACATACATACATACATATATATATATATATATATATATATATATATATGGATATCAGTGAGGGGATAATGCGATCTGAGATTAGCTGGATCGGCGAAACCCTTATCAGTCACCCGGGGCGACATATGTGGGGGATGTTGACACGATCAGCCGACGCTGATATCGGCGATCAGTCATACTCGAGGACTAGGATAGAGACACCCCAATATGCCAAATCGCGACCTCAGCGCAGACCCAATATAAATTATATGCCCAATTTAGTAATATTTGAAATTCGGGTGAACGGTTTTTGGAGGATTTCTTAGTATTTTCGAGATTTTTGAAGTGTTATCATTTTAAACGATAGAAGGCCATTTTCAATAATGGTTATGCCCACCAATCCTTCCACTCTACCAACCTCTCTTATTAACCAGGCAAGCCCTGTTTTAAATGGGATTTTGTCTGATAATTCTTTATAAAAGAAGATCAATGGAAGAGCACGGGAGGAGGCATTTTTATGGTTGCAGCACGTTGTTTCGCAGAGGCCGAGAGCATCTATTGATTTTTTTTTAACATTTACATGATTCAAGTCCCTTCTACAGCTACGGGAAGCTTTAGTGTTGCATACCACTCCATCTCAGGCATTCATTTCATAGCCATCTTGCAGATTGGAGGTATAAGCCTCTTTGTGGACAAATTGATAAATGTAATTATGTTTATTCATGCCATTTAATAAGAAAGGCCTCCCCATTGTTGAGTTGGGCCCGGAGACGTAGTTCGAATTGGACGAACTCCGTTATCAAGCCTTGGTGTCTACTTTTTTTGCCTTGTATGTGTTTACTTCTTCTTTTCATATGTGCACATTTATGTGTTAAGATGCAATTTTATATGCAATTCTTTTCTATACATCTATAAGCGAAAACATCCTCAATCAAGTGGTATCAGAGCAGGGCATTTTAGGTGTGAATTGTATTTTTATATGCTAACAAGAGGTAGGCTTCAAAGAGGTGAAGGGAATCTAGAACCTTTTGATCCAGAGGCAGGGCGTGCACCTCGAAGAAGAAACATGGCTGAAGAGGAAGCTCGTATTGAAGAGGGGTGCAATTTCAGAAAGACTTTCTAATCAATGGCAGAGAATATCAATCAGTTGGTTATAAGACTTGAAAATGCTAAAGAGAGGAATCCAGAAGGACAAGGTTCAGCACATGGAAATGATGGAGAAAAACCCCCTCCTTCTCCTTCTGGTGGTGAAGTTTCTTCTTCCCCTCACCACCATAATCAGAGAAATGCAAAGGATGCATCTATGAAACCTTTTTTAAAATTAGATGTTAAATTTGATCGTCATGTGTTTAATGGTGAAAGTAACGTAGAAAAGCTTAAGAATTGGATTAGGCAAATTAAGGTTTATTGTAGGATTCAACAAATTGTACAGGATGAGGCAAAAATCCAGTTGGCCTCTCTACAGCAAGGTAGCACAACTCTCATTTGGTGGAAGAGTAAATTGCAGAGTAGTAAAAATGTGGGTAAGCTCTTTTCCTCATGTTCTGATTTTACGTCTGCGTTAAAGGAAAAATTTTATCCCTTAGGATACAAATAGAAAGCCTTGATGAAATGGAAATATTTAAGAAAGGCAAAGGGTAGGGTGTTCAGAGTTTTACAGAAGAATTTAGGAAGCAAGCACTAAATTTTGGTATCGCACTCGATACAACTAAAGTTGTAACTAAGTATATTGGCTCACTACATAGTTATCACTAAGGATGGGATAGAGTACATAGTGCGGGCTCATCAAAACAAAATTAACGCCAGCCTCGTAAGCACTGGGTAGATGAAATGGCTGGTGAACTCTAGCAAGAAATGCATGCTTATGGTTGTAAGGGAAAAGGAGGCTGAATTCATGGACGCGTTCCAAGGCTATGATGGGAAGCATAAACAACAATTGATTATAATGCATTGTTTCAGGAGCCGTGAGGACTAGCTCCAAAGAGGGAGATTCAACATGAGATCCACCTGTTGCATAACACCCCTCTGCTGAATATCGGCATTTACAGAATGTCAGCAGTCAAAATGGAGGAGATCAAGTGTCAAGTGCAGGAATTGTTGGACCAAGGCATGATCAGGTCGAGCTCCTCCCCATGCGGGTCGCCAATTGTTCTAGTGCCAAAGAAAGACGACAGTTGGAAGATGTGCGTGGACTACCGCGTGCTCAACAAAATATCAGTAAAAATTCGCTATCCCCTCCCACGCATAGATGATTTATTGGATCAATTAAAAAATGTTGTATATTTCATAAAGTTGGATTTGAGCAGTGGCTATCACCAAGTCCAAATTGCAGAGCACGAAGTGTGGAAAACTACTTTCAAAACCAAGCAGGGGTTGTTCGAATGGATGGTAATGCCATTCGGGCTTTGCAATGCTCCAGCCACCTTTATGCGGGTTATGAATCATATATTTCATCCTTTCATTGATGAGTTTGTTCTTGTTGTCATGCGGAAAGAGTTATTTTTGCGGACAAAACTAACTTCCCTAGGAGTCTAAGACTCTCTAGTGACAAACAAACTAAACAAGAGCAATCCTTCTTTAAACACACGTTATTCTATGAGAGATCAAGTGTTTTCCGATCTTACCTTAGGTCCAACACTTGTTGTAGCAGTCCAGCCTTGCTGATCTAGATGAGCTCCTCCTTCACTTTAAGACCTGCATACACTAAC